>CAUYQG010206880.1:0-15211 GCA_963574415.1 Tarsius wallacei | reverse complement strand
ATCTACCCTAAGGAACAGAGGTCATTATATAACAAAGACACCTGCACTCGCACGTTCATCACAGCACAATTCACAATTGTATATCTTCTTTTGAGAAATGTCTATTCATGTCATTTGCTTACTTTTTAATGGAGTCATTTGCTTTTTTCTTGCTGATTTGTTTGAGTTCTTTGTAGATTCTGGATATTAGTCCTTTGTCAGATGCTTAGTTTGTGAACATCTTCTCCCATTCTGTAGGTTGCCTGTTTACTCTGTAGATTATTTCTTTTGCTGTGCAGATGCTTTTTAGTTTAATTAAGTCCCACTTATTTGTTTTTGTTTTAGTTGCATTTGCTTTGGGGGTTTTAGCCATAAATTCTTTGCCTATGCCAATGTCCATAAGAGTTTTTCCTAGGGTTTTTCTAGAATTTTTATGGTTTCAGGTCTGACATTTAAGTCTTTAATCCATCTTGAGCTAATTTTTGTATATGGAGAGAAGTAGAGATCATATTTTATTTTTCTCCATGTAGCTATCCAATTTCCCAACATCATTTGTTGAACAGGGTGTTGTTTCTCCAGTGTATATTTTTGTCTGCTTTGTCAAAGATCAGTTGGTTGTAGGTATTTGGGTTCATTTCTGTAGGCTCCATTCTATTCTAATGGTTCATGTGTCTGAGTTATTTGTTGGTTCCATATAAATTTTAGAATTTTTTTTCTAATTCTGTGAAAAATGATGCTGTTAGTTTGATAGGGATTGCATTGAATCTGTAGATTGCTTTAGGTAATATGGTTGCTTTAACAATGTTGATTCTTCCAATTCATGAGTATGGGATGCTTTGCCATCTGTTTGTGTCCTCTGCAATTTCTTTCATCAGAGTTTTGTAGTTGTCCTTGTAGAGAACATTCACCCTGTTGGTTAAATAAATTCCTAGGTATTTTTGCTTTTTGGCTGCTACTGTAAACAAAATTGAGTTCTTGATTTAATTCTCAGTTTGGTCACTATTGGTTTATAGCAGTGCTACTGATTTATGTGTTGATTTTGTCTCCTGAAACTTTTTCAAATTCGTGTATCATGTCCAGGAACCTTTTGGAGGAGTTATTAGGATTCTCTAGGTATACGATCATATCACTGGCATACAGAGATAGTTTGATTTCTTCATTTCCAATTGGAATACGCTTTATTGCATTTTCTTGTCTGATTGCTCTGGCTAGTACTTCCAGTATTGTGTTGAATAGTAGTGGTGAAAGTCGGTATCCTTGCCTTATTCCAGCTCTGAGGGGGAATGTATTAACCTTTTCTCCTAAGGATGACATTGGGTTGGTTGTATGTGGCTTTTATTATTTTGAGAAATGTTCCCTCTATGCCGATTTTGCTGAGGATTTTTATCATGAAGTTATGCTGGATTTTATCAAATGCTTGTTCTGTGTTTATTGAAATGATCATATAATTTTTGTTTTTAATTCTGCTTATGTAGTGGATAACATTTATTGACTTGAGTATGTTGAGCCACCCTTGCATCCCTGGGATTAAAACCACTTAGTTGTGGAGTATTATTATTTTTTTATGTGCCGTGAATTCAGTTTGCTAATATTTTGTTGAGGATTTCTGCATCTATACTTGTAAGGGATATTGGTTTATAACTTTCTTTTTTTGATGTGTCTTTTTCTGGCCTTTGTATCAGAGTAATACTGGCCTCATAGAATGAGTTAGTGATGATTTCCTCTTAAATCTTGTGGAATAGCTTCAATAAAATTGGTATCAGTTCTCCTTTGAAGGTCTGGTGGAATTCAGCTGTGCATACAAGTCTTGGACTTTTTTTCTTGGGAGGCTTGTAATTACTATTTCAATCTCACTACTCATTATTTGTATGTTCAGAATTTCTATTTCTTTCTGATTCAAGGTTGGGGGTTGTATGTTTCCAAGAATTTATCCATTTCCCCTAGATTTTCTAGCTTGTTTGCATAAATGTGTTCATAATAGTCCTGGATGATCTTTGCTACTATAAGAGCTCTTGCCTTACAGGAGTTTTGCCAACTACCAAGTACGTGCATTCTAATTATACACTTGAGACTAGAAAAATGATCATTGAATGGATTAATGGTCCTTCTGTACTCACTGTGATTCAGACCTGGGCCAGGAATCCATTTATTATATATGGCCTGCATTCATTCCCTCTCTAATAATGAAGCTAAGATTATTGATCACTAGAAATCAGTATTAACTTGAACAATGTATCCAACCATCTTAAAAATGTTTTGGTGCTCATCTTTCTTTAGTGCACAATTTCCCAAATAAGTGGCTATAGGTAACTTTGGGGAAGGACTGAAGGAGCCACTACAGTATGCATTACCATAGTATTCCAGGGCCCTTTGTCCTGTAGAGCCAGCTTCTCTTTCAGACAGATCCTGGGTCAGAAACCCGGTCCAGACTGGAAACCAGGCAAATGATTGTCCCCTTTTATTAGAGCAACTTCCTTCAATTTCCTGTCATTTAATTGTATAAATTGAGCAATACATGACTGCATCTATCTTGCACTAGGGATACATTATTTTATTAACTATATCTATGACTCTCTAATGGCCAGAGTCCAGGACTGCAACTCTGATCTTAATACTTATAATGGTAACTGCATCTACATGTCTTCTGAGAGTTAAGTGTTACTATCGGGCCTTGATTACTTTAGAATCCTATTATCCCTATTGCTATCAGGGAACCAAATTCTGTGGCAGCCTGACCTACCATCAGTCCTGGCTTACAGAGGAGAGCAACCACTGTACTTCTCATTAATGCTATGAGCCTCTTTTGTTATTGCTTTTGTTAATGGAGTATCCTTCAGGTCTACTTGTGGAACACAGTTTTCTATCCTTATGTAAATGTGTCTACTTTGGGATGTTTACATCTCTATGCCTTTGAATTATTTCTTTCATTGTTGGCCAAGGCAGTCCTGACATTTTGGCCCATCACTTTCTCCAGGTTTCAAAGAGTTATCCTAGTAACATGCTTACCCTGTGACCCAGGATTCTTGCTAAGTTGTTAAATTCTATATCCTGGAAGAGTAGTTTCTAATCATTAAACTCATCCTTATTCAATTTTATTCCCTCCCCTATTGCCAATCTAGAATCTAGATCCCTCGGAATTTAGTCCAATAAGTGCTTCACTAGTACATGTAGCCAGTAGGTGTTAACTAGGTCCTATAACTCCTTTGTGGCATATTCCCCTTCTCCTTTTAGCAAACCAAGAATAGGACCTAGTTAACATGTTTTAATATCCTTAAAAAATAAACCTTTTGAACCTGTAAAGAGCACATATGAACTATGTTGTGAGTGACCCTAGTTATTATCCTAGTAGCCATAAGGTGAAAGAGGCAGATCTCTAAAGAGATAGATCTCTAGAGTGAAGAACTCTAAGTAGGGGCTGATATTTTCTTGATAAGAAGACTGCATTTTCTTCAATTAAGGGGGAAGTACTATTTTTTTTAACAAGGTAGAATGAGCTCTCTACAGGCTCAGAAGATTTAGTAAATGTCAAAATTCAAGATTTTGGAGTGCATCAACCCAGATGTTCCTGTTGCTAAGAATGTGGTGTGACCTTGGATAAGTCTTCAACTGAGAAAAATTACTAGAGAATACTGGCAGCTATGAGCTGGCAGTGAAGAACACTCCCAGCTTCAGAACAAATAAGTTCTTCAGTCCTGAAGGGGGATCTCAGTGAAAGCAGGAGAACATTCTTTATCTCTGCATTTTTATCAACTTTTCCAGGTGATTCTGATGCATACTAAAGTTTGAAAACAATTGCCCCAGAATATCAAATATATACTTGACCTCCTTTATTCTTAAAACATTTTTATAAAAGTTGGAAAAGATTAAAGACAAGATGGGTTTTTAAGCATAAAAACGTTTCTGATTTTCAATAATATTCAAATAGCAAAAGTCAAGTTTTAAGAATTTCAACACTGTTTCTAATAGTGTTACTTGAATTCCACATAGAATTCAAGTAACAAATATAGAATGGATTGGGGTTTTTTTCCTCAAAGACCTGATTCTCTAGTCTGTTACAAAATCTGAATATTACCTGGAAATGTCCTTTCAATAACATATATAGCAGTCTAGGGAAATTCTTTACTTTCCATATTTCAGTCTAGTGGGTTTTCTTTTGTAATCACATAGTTATATTTTGTTCACCCACTAGTGGACACTGTTGAGCTTCTGAATTTAAAACTGTTTTGACAGGATAGTGAAACGGCAAAACACGCAAATTGAAGAAATAAAATCAAAATCAAGACAACAACAATTTTTCTATGATCCCATGTATTCACCATATAACAGGCTAATGATTGTTTATTGTATTTAGAATAGGAAAGTTAGAAACAGCTAAACTTACATTTCACAAGAAGAATATTTTTTTACAGCAAGAAAGCACTGCTTAGTGGCTAATGGCATAACTAAATTACACAACAGTATTCTATTGTTTAGGGAAGTGCCCTGCTTTCTTTTCATGAAAAGTTATTTTTCATTTATCCAGTTTCCTTTTCTTTAAGCTCTTTTCTTTAATTTAAGGATGTTGTCAACCTTTTCATCAACATTCAAACAAAATTCTGAAAAGTAGAAAATAACAAGCTACCATTAAAAGGTGAGTTTATGATGAGAACCGGAGGTAAAAGACAATAAATAAATTTTAAGTAATTCATTTTATTTTAATGAATAAAACTCTGAACTCATCATATAGATTGCAATAATTTCTGTAAAGAGAGTTCAAAATTGTGTAATTATCTGAGCTATTGTGATAGTGTGTCAGCAACAACTTCATAATGTTGGAGGTACTGTTTTGTAATAGAAGGACTATGAGCTTTGAAACAAAACCTAGGGATGAACCCTATTCCTACTGCTTACTTGCTGCCTGAACTTGAGCAAGCTCCGAAACCTCTCTGATCCTCCATTTCCTCGTCTGTAGGAGTAAAAATAATACCTTCCTAGTATGTTTATTAAGAGAAATAAGTGAGATAGTAGAGGTGAAAAGTCTAGTAAAATACTTGGTACAAAAAAGACTGTCAGTAAAATATTCATTTTATTTCCATCCTCTAAAAGAAGCCACACTCAGAGGGTTCTGCTTTTAAGATAGGACCAAAATCCTAGAACAAGCACGAGCAGCAGAAACTAGTGGTTGAATAGTATCACTTCCTCTTTCTAGTACATAAGTTCCATGAGGAAGACTCTGACTGTGGTTTTTGTTCATCATTACATATCCAGCCCCTATCAAAATACATGGTATAGATTAGGGGAAAAATAATTCCACAGGTTCTTAGTTGAAATGGACCCCTGTAACAAGAAAAAAAAATAGAAGTTTATTAACATGTATATTTCATATATACATAGGAGACACCCAGGAACTAAGTAGATCTCGAAGAGGTGGTTTTAAATGCCAGCATATATAGCATCTTCAACAAAGAACAGTACATTTTAGAGAAGTGACAAGACAAAGGAAAAAGACTGAGCCCTCAGAGCAGTTATTTGAGGAAGGCAAATAAATAACAGAAAAAAAGCTAGTTAGTAAAACTTGTTAATGTAGATTCTTCTGGCACCATCTCCTGGTCAATAAGCGTTAAAAGTTGTCTCCATTGGTTAACCTTTGTTCTTTCTGGTAAAATACAGAGTTGGGAGTTGAGGGGCAGGATGTCTTTTGTCTTTGTAAATCTATGTCCTACTTTTAGGCTAATAAACGATGGGCAGTGAACTTTCCTGTATCCGTTTCTTCCTGTCTTCAGTGCAACAATCCTTCATATTTTGGGTGGCATATTCTGGTCTTTCCCAGGGCTCAATCCATATTTGTTGAATGAATGAATGAATGTGCTAATAAAGTCCAAAAAACATAATTCATTCCTGTGACATGACAATCATACTATTATAATAGTTAAAAGGTGATAATGATAAAGGGGTCTGGGATATTATGACAATTCTAACAGCCATGCGGAGAAACTTGTTAGCTATATTCAACAATATACTTAATAAGTTCTTCAGATTGCCAATCCAACCAGGTTCTGCTAAGAGAATCAAGGGCTAAGTAGGCCTAGAATCCAGCGGAATTTGCTTCCTATCTAAAGACTCTGCCAAGTCAGAATACTACCTGTCAACCATCATGCAGAGGATTGCCCACCACCTAACCCATTCTACACTCTAGAAATGTAAGCTTGTCCAACATTTTAGCATTGGGTTCCTGAACTTCATCTTCTCAACGAAAAATTACTAAATATGTCAAAACATTTTAGTATCATGTTCCTGGGCTCCATCATCTCAACAAAAAATTAGTCAGAGGGCCAAAGTGTTATTTGTACAGAGTGTAATTCTATCCAAGAATAGTGAAGTCACAGTAACCTTGGAGCATTTTTCAGAAAAAGAACTCACCATATTCATCAGTTTCATCTCCAGTTGTTTCAAACTGTAGTCAAACTACTTTCAGTGTTGGTGATGGAATCTGTCTGGTCTTTCTACATTATTAATTGATGTGTAATAGATATATATATATAGTTTCTTGTCTTTCTGCATTATGAATCTATCTATCTGGTAATTGAGAAGCTCTTAATTTACCATGTTCTTTCACCTTGGTATATGTTTATTAGTGTTCTCTTCTCTGCCTTAGACTTGTTAAGTATACACAGAAAACCATATCAGGGAAATTCAGAAGAGTGAGCAGTATCATGTGTCCAAAGAAAATTAGATGATAAATCAGACAAATCTAATTTACATTCTTAGTCCTCCACTCCCTAGAAGGGTCAATGTAGTAGACTTCAGTTTTTTGAGGATACCTCCTCTCCTAACTACTTTTTATTTCTTATAAAAGACCACTGAACAAGAGCTATAGTATACACTTTATCCAGAAGGTCCAGGGACGACCCCCCCACTCCACCCCGCAAAGCCTAGAGATGTTTCAATGACTTTTCTGCCATACCCAGACTTTACCAAGGAAAGGTATTATGTCATCTCTATGCTCTTCCTAGAAGCACTTATGTTTATGTATTCTGTGCCATAAAAATCTCTCTTGGATACAGTGGTCTCTTTAAGAGCCACCACTGGATCTGTCAGGACTTTTGGTGACCTAGAATTTTGCCACCATGTATACATGAATCATAAAACCTTCACCAATGAGCCACCTGGAAAAACCCAAAGGCCCCCTTTTTCAGAGTCAATGTGTTCATTATAAACCTAACCAAACTCCAGAGCTAATGTGCTGCATTTGTAGAAGCAGACACACTTAGCTTTTTATCCATAGTAATATTTCATTACTTGCCTGAGCCAATGGTCTTCTCCAAAATAATCCTAGACCATATGGTTTCCAATTATTTCATTCAAAATGTATATAGTGCTTATTGAGTGTCAAGTACTCTTCTAGGCATTTTACATGCATTGGAGCCTCACTTCAACCCCATCATTTAAGTACTATTGTTATCCCCATTTTATAGATGAGGAAACCCACACACAGTGGGGTTATACAACTTGTCTAAGATCACATAGTTGTTAAGTGGTAGAGCCAAGATTCCAACCTAAGTTATCTGGCTTTGAGTGAATGATTCTCTAAATCCATTGTTATTCCAGTTGACTTTAAGACATAAACTCGTGATAAATTTGAACTGCAACTTGTCTCTCTCATATTTAGGTGCCCCTTGGTGCTTGTTCAGAATGTGATTCTTAAGATGACTGCCAACTGTCCCTACTCTTATTCCCTGGCCCATATAAGACCTTAATTTTGAACTATGTATTGATGTAGACTGATATTATCAGTCTACATCGATATCACCTTGGAAACACCAGGTAATAACCACATTAACTCTTTTGCTTTGAAAAGTACACCAAAACTTCAATTCATTGAGTGCTTTTGTGGACAGGCAGGGCTCTGACAGGAAAACAGATGGCATAATCAAGAGGAGTAATTGAAGAGAGTTTAATTTAAGGGTGTGTGCAGGGTGTAATGATATTGCCAAGAAAGGTAAAGCACTTTTCTTATTTTATAACTAAGAAAACTCAGAGAAGGGGGAGCTAGAACCAAAAAAACAAAAAACAAACAAACAAACAAAAAACAAAACAAAACAAGGACTGCCAGATGGCAACTGTGGCCTTGGTTAAAGGAATACAGTTATTGGCAACCTAAACTCCAGTAGAGAGGGAAACAGAAATACAAATACCCAAAATGATCCTTCATCCCCCTTTTGATTTCCTGATGGCATGCACATTGGCCAAACACAACTGGAAGTCAAAGGGCAACAGAGTTGATTGATATAGTCCATACTGGTCAGCCTTCCGGGACACAAAGAAGGGCAGAGAATAATGTTGCGTAAATCTAGAGGAAAAATAGAGAATGCCAAGCATATCTTTATTTGTGCCATGAACCTTTCATGTGCATTAATTCAATCTCCGCTACAGGTTAGTGACGTAAAATTTTAGTGACCATATGTTATAAATAAGAAAATCGAGGCTCAGAGAATTAAAGATTAAGTGACTTGCCCAATTCTCATAGCTGGTAAATAGACTCAAGATTAAATCTTATATCTTTTCATTCAAGCCATGCTCTTAACCACCATGCAATAATGTCTTTCTATCCAATATTACAAATCACAGCAATGATATTGGAAAATAAGACTGTACAAAATACATGATAAGTTAGTTTCTTCTTCATATATACTAGCAACTTAGCCTTTACCAAAAAAGCCTAAAATTTTCATTGGACTGAAGTTCCACATACACCTATATTTTCCTTGTGATTTTTTTTAAGGATTAAGAAAAATATAAAAAGCATAGCTGTAAGTTGCATTAGTGAAAATAAAGAGTAAGAAGCTTTAAGGGTTCATCCTTCCACAGAAACTGAAAAATCAAAAAAAATAAAAATTAAAAAACCACTATCCAAATCAACTTTGAAAGAACTCTGCAAAATAGTCCAAAGCACAGCAATCAAGCAAATGCTGAATCAAGAAAAGGACAACTTTAAATGAGTAAAAAACTTTGTGACATTTTTATGTGCTCCTTGTCCCACACCCCACCCTGGCTTATTGTCAGCCTTGAAGACAGCATCTTGTTTTCCCAGTGTGGGACCCTAGTGCCTGGTTCTAGAGGGAGCAGAGCAGACCTTATTCGCAAAGAACTGCATTTATCTGTTTTAACAAGCTTGGGGACTTCCTGAAGTACTGATGTAAAGTGCTTGTCTTTGCTTCACTTAACTTGGAACTCACTCACAACCGAAAAGCAATGGGCATTCTTGGAAAACATTGTAAGGCAAATGAAAAACCCATAGCTGCCTGGGGCAAAGGATTATGGTCCATTCAAACAATAGGCCACCAAAAAGCCTGGGAAAAACACCTGTGGAGAGTTTATTTGGGAAATTGGGGTATTCAAAAGTGCCAGTGTATAGTACTGGGGAATTTAGAAAGCCACAAGCAAGCCCAGGGCAAAATGTGTGCTCAGAAAAGAACTGAGAAGACCCCTGAGCTTTCACCACTGGGTGATCTCTAAGCTTAGGGCAAAGAAGTGAAAGTAAGTCAGAGTTGTTAACAGCCTGCCTAACTAAGTGATGACAGAATGGCTGATTTGCAACGACTGGTAGAGGTTTCTTTTCTCTTTCTTCTTCTTCTTCTTCTTCTCCTTCTTCTTCTTCTTCTTCTTCTTCTTCTTCTTCTTCTTTAAACTGCTACAGTGGTCACCCTTAGTTGAGATCACAGGCTTTCAACAGTCACCACCAAACTCCACTACAATGGGCTGTTTATCAGTAACTGCTTGGCGTCTTGCTCCTCAATATGTGGAGGGGACTGATGGCTTCAGGAAGATTGAAGGAGGGGTAGCCATATTCACCAAGCTGCATGTTTCACAGAGTGTTGTAACAGATATCGGCACACATGCACGACTTGCTCCATTTATTCTTCCATCCACCCATTCATGCACGGAACTTGTATTTAGTGAGCAACAATTCAACGCAAGATACTATACTGAAGAACTTGAAGTCAAGTTTATAATCCAGTTGAGGAGAACACTAGGAGAGGTGAAAATTTATTTGAAGACTGTAGTGTTTAAATGCGGCACATGGTGGTCAGAATCAAATAAGTTGCCTGAGATTTCAGATCATAAGAACTAATGTGTTTAGAAGAAGGTGAGGATGGAAGGGTTCAGGAAAGGATCAGACTCAGGCGGACTCACCTGCATGTTTCTTACTTTGAATTCTGGCATCCTGGCAATGTTCAATATCCCTACTTTACAAATGAGGTGTGTGGCCAGATGTTTAAGCGACTTTAAATAGAGCCATGTCGTTTGCACATAGTGAAGGAGGAATTAGAGATCAAGTCTGTTTGGGTACAAAGACACTTGCATCCTTGACACCATGCTTTCTCCTTGAAACAATTGCCAAACATGCTCTTCTCATCTACTGTATACTCCAACCCTTGGGAGACCCTTGCATTTGCAAACATGCTAAGGAGACAGGTGCTTAGAAATAAACCTTGGTGCTCCCAGGTCATGTTTCACAATGAACTGTAGTGGTCTAGGCCCTTGCTACTCCAAGTATGGTCTACAAACCAGCAGCCTCAGCATCACCTAGGAACTGGTTAGAAATTCAGAATCCCAGGTCCTTCCCTGAGCTACAGATTGAGCATGAGCAATTGCATCTTAGCAAGATCCCCCAGTGACTCACTCGCACATTAAAATTTGAGAAGACATAAAGGCACACCTCGAATTTAGTAGTCTTAGAGTAGTACATCAAGATTCAGCTTAAAATAAAAGATAGATGAGAAAGAGATGCTGTGCTTTAAGGAATTCACCACTCAGTTCTGTTAAGTGTTGATTGTCCCTATGGCATTGAAATGACAATGCCATGTGTGACTTCTCAGGAACGTATCTTGCACTTACATTCATACAGGGACAGAGGGAGACAGTTTTCATCCACTGGGGGAGAAGAAGATTGAGTTTGACACAGAAGACATCAACTAGCAACATGGAGAGGAATACAGATAATATGAGACGAGGATGTTTGGAAATTCTTTTTTTTTTTTTTTAGTCAAAGTCTCACTCTGTCACCCAGACTGGAGTGCGGCGGCACACTCCCGGCCACCGCAGCCTTGACCTGCTGGGATCCGTGATCCTTCTGCCTCAGCCTTCCAAGTAGCCGGAACTACAGGTGCGTGCTACCATGCCTGGCTAATTTTTGGTTTATTGTAGAGATGAGGTCTCGCCAAGTTGCCCAGGCTGATCTCAAACACCCAAGCTCAAGCAGTCCTCTCGCCTTGGCCTCCCAAAGTGCTGAGATCACAGGCTTGAACCACTGTACCCAGCTGAAGTTTGGAAATTCTAGTGGAAAGAGGTTCTAGGTGTGCCTGTGGGATGGACAGAACTCCAATCCTCCTGAACTAAAAAGCCTCCTCTCTCCTCCTCTGCTCCTGACAACCCTCAGCACAGTTTGCCCTCAGCAACAAGGCAGCAGATTCCCATTTTTAACTCCTCTCCCAGGTGGGCTGAGATGATACAGAGTCCCTTGCTCCCAGGAGGAGGATAGATGTGCCCTGGGCAGTCCACAGCCCCAGATTCATCTCCAACCACTGAGTCTGTCTAAATCCAGCTTTTCCTGGTTGCAGAGAACAACCAAACTTTCTCCTTTGCTTCCTAGGGGCAGCAGGCATTCCTCCAGAATGTCACCAGCATGGTGCAATGTGTTTATAGGTAATGCCTTCTCACAACTGAGATTCCTGCCTCCCTCCCTCCATGCCTGAAAGTCTCTTCTTGGGCCTCTTCTGGCTTCTCAGGATCTCTCCCACCTGTTCTTGTTTGGTGTCAGTCTGCTGATGTTCTCCTTCCACCCCTTTTCCTTGCTCTCTTCCCATTAGCTCCTCCAAGCCATTTGCTGGAGCAGGAGTCCCCTTTCAGTGGTTTCCATGTACAGGTAAGCAGCTGGGAAGGCCTGGGGCTGGAGGGCCAGGGCCAGGGGAGGCCATGCATGGTAGGGGGCCTCTGGGAAGGATGCTGAAGGGAAGGAATCTAGTTCTGTTCCCTGTGGCGAGGTCAGTGGAACCCAGTTTTCCAATGAGATCCAGCCAGGGTGGCCTCCCTCATCCACCAAAGTTTTCCCTCTCTCTGTCCTGGGAAGCTGGGTGATAGTCAGTTTCCACACTTCCCGTGCGGAGTAAGTTACTACCGTCTGGGTTCTGATGGTAAAGAAACAGGATAATTCCTAAAGAACTTTTTGGGCTGGGTTCGGTGGCTCAGCCTGTAATCCCAGCACTTTGGGAGGCCAAAGTGAGTGGATTGCCTGAGCCCGCGGGTTTCAGACCAGCCCAGGCAACTTGGGGAAACCTCGTCTCTACAATAAATTTAAAAAAAATTAGCCGGGCATGATAGTGCATGCCTGTATTTCTGACTACTTGGAAGGCTGAGGTGGACAGATTGCTGGAGCCCGGCAGGTCGACCCTGGAGTGACTGTGAGTGTGCCACTATGCTCCAGCCTGGGTGACAGTGAGATTCCAGCTCAAAAAAAAGAACTGTTTGGTTTGAACAAGAGGTCCTGAAGGAATCTCATAGCTTCTTTACTATCATCAAGTTCCCTTTAGTGTCTGGACTCCCAAGCTTAGTCTTAGTCAATCTCACCTTCTCTTTCTGTCTCTGTCTCCCCCAGGTGTCTCCCTGTCTTCCTCTCTGTTCTCTGTCTGTCTTTGCCCACTCTGTGTTTTTCTATTCTTCCTGTATCTCACTCCATCTTCCTTTGCCTTTCTCATGTCTGTCTCAGCCTGTTCTTTTGTCTCTTTCTCTTTCTGCCTCTGCCTCTCTTTGTGTCTTAATGTTTGTTCTGTGGTGTGTGTGTGTGTGTGTGTGTATGTGTGTCTGTCTGTCTTTTCTCTGTGTCTCTTTGATCCTGTTTGACTCGGATTTTGTTTCCTCTCTCTTTGTGAATCTGTCTCTCTCCACATCTCCTCTCCCTCCCTGCCTCTGTGTGTGTGTGTGTGTGTGTGTGTGTGTGTGTGTCCATCTCTCTTGCTCACTTCTCTCTGTCCTCTCAGAGTTTCATGGTTCCTGAGCCACCCCCTGGCAGTGTGTCATCTCCTCACTCTTTGTCTACACTTGGCCTCCCTGCACAGTTTGCTCTTGGATTCTGACTCAGATTCCCCACCCTGCCAGCTGCCAGTGTGTGGCTCTGGGTCTGTTTCTAGTGGTCCCTCTGAGGGCTGCCTTGGAGCTTGTAGCTGCTTTGCCACCCAGGCCTTTCCCACACTGGCAAAGGCAGTGACACTCCACGGAGGGCCAAGGGATCACATGGAAACTCAGTGCAGGAGCTCAGTTTCAGTTGAGAGGGCCGAGCTCACACACATACACACCACACACTTTCACTCACACACAGGCACTCACACAGATGCATTTGGTAGACATACTGACAACACACTCAGATGTGCCATCAAGGAAGGACTTGTTGCTTGGCTACCTGGAGTGCTGTCATTCCCTTCTGGGCTGGTCTTAGTGGCATCTTCCTGGACAGCTCATATTCAGTGGGCAATTTCTACAGGATTATAAAGGCTTGGCTGTCTCGACCCATCTCTGAAACCATTCTACCATCATGCTTTCCTGGGGTTGGCCAAGGCCATTGGGCCTACTTCCCAGCAGCTGGTGCACTCTTCTGTTCACTTCTTCTCCCTTCCAGATGTTGATCCTGAGATCTCTCCTTAATCAACATCTTACATACTAAACTCAGTCTCAAAGTTTGCTTTCTGGGCAACCCAGCTGGTGACACACATATTTATATACCCTCTCTCTCTCTCTCTGTCTCTATCTCCCCTCTCCTCTTCCTCTTTCTCTCTTCACATACCGTCTTTACCTAATTTTTTTCTCTCTCTGATGCTTAAAAATTACCTTTTCCTTTGGTTCTCTCCTTTGTAGTGTGCTGAAATCTTTTTCCCAGGCAACTCATTCCACTCATGTTTCTTGCCCCCACAGATCCCAGCAGCCTGGTTTAGACCGTGCAGCTGTCTTTCAGATTGTGCTAGAATCTTTGGCAGTTCCTTACTCAGCACTTTCTTCTTCAGCACAGTGGAGAGGACATGAGTTTGGGAGGGGAGAGACCCAGTCTGGGGTCCTAACTTTATCACTAACCAGCTGTGGGACATTGTGAAAATCATTCTCATGCTCCATGCCTCAGTTTTCTTGTCTGTGAAAGGAGTTCCCATAAAGTCTACTTCACAGGGTAACAGAAGGCACCTGTGCTTCTGCTGCGATGTGCTACATAATTCAACATGGCAGTTTTATTAAACATGGCAGCTGGATTATTTATGTCATGTGACAATTTTCCCTCCATTCTCTTTCTTAGTCATGCGTTTTAGGTTCTCTGATTGTTCAAGGCAATGGAACCCTACCCACCACAAATATTCCAAAACAAAACAGCAACTCTATGGTTTACTAAGCCCTTACTCTGACTTTTCTTTTTAATGTCTCATTTGATTACCACACCTGTCCTATGAAGATGACTCTTTTAACTACTCCTATAAACAGGAGCAGAGATATTCAGGAGGTTGAGAATTGGAGAATACATTCAAGGTCACATGGCAAGTGAACGCTGGTGCAAGATCCAAACCTAGGCTTGATCTCATGTCCAAAACCCATCCTGCACAAGGAGAGAGATAAGTCCCCCAGATGTCATGACCAGCACCATGGGATGAGATGGTATCAATCCGTAAATGTAAATACCAGAACTCCTAGGGAAGGGTTGATGACCTTGATACTTTCTTGGAAATTTGACTCTAGTCTATTTACCACCCAAGAGCCAGAAGCAAGCAAAAAGTTTCTGGAGTCAAAAACCTTGAGCTCTAATCTAAGTTCTGCCTTAATCAGTTGGAGGAACTTTAACAAATCTCTTAAATGTAGTGGGTTTCCATTTTGTCATGGGGTAAATAGTTGCATGATCACTGAAGTCCCTTCTGTCTCTCAAATGCCGATCCCCTGTCACCACAGTGCCTCCTTTCTACTCTCTGGCTTTCTAATTCTCATCCATCTCTCAGAGTGCAGCCCAAATCTTTTTTTTTGGAGGGGGGGTTTCTTTTTTTTCTTTTTTCTTTTTAGTTGGAGTCTCACTGTGTCGCCCAGACTGGAGTGCAGTGGCCGCTTCCGGCCACCGCAGCCTCAACCTGCTGGGCTCCGGTGATCCTTCCGCCTCAGCCTTCCAAGTAGCTGGAACTACAGGCGCGCGCTACCATGCCTGGCTAATTTTTTTTTTGATTTATTGTAGAGA
>CAUYQG010206875.1:0-20731 GCA_963574415.1 Tarsius wallacei | reverse complement strand
AAAAAAATTAGCCGGGCGTGGTAGCGCGCGCCTGTAATTCCCGCTACTCGGAAGGCTGAGGCGGAAGGATCGCCGGAGCCCAGCAGGTCGAGGCTGCGGTGGCCGGGAGCGGCCACTGCACTCCAGTCTGGGCGATCGAGTAGGACTCCAACTCAAAAAAAAAAAAAAAAAAATGTCATAAGGCAAACAACGACCAATGCAAAACAAGCGAAGGAAAGAATTGATAGAAAAATTCTTCTCCCTTTCTTCCTCTGATGTTCCATGACCTAGTGCTTCCATATGGCCTGTTCAGAATGTCCTATATGATCAAGACACTAGTAGTCTTTTCATGTGAAATAATATATGACCTTGTATTTGCCTACAATTTTTCTCTGCATCACATCCAAATTCCCTCACTTTCTGCCTGGGGATTACAGCTTTGATTAAAGCATAACCATGTAAGTTATGCAGCAGATTTTTTCTGTTTTGCTTTTTTCTTAGGGAATCAAAGTTAAGACATCTATGAATTCTCAAATCCTTCTCATTAGTATAAAACAAGTTTATGCATAAAGGGTGTTTTTAAACATAATTTGGAAAACAATTAAATAATTGGATGCATATTAAATTCCCAACAGCAAGAAATGTTTAACAATTTTTTCCACATATTGGAATTTTCCTCATCATTAAAGTGATTATACGTAGATTTGAAAATAATATAATGAGGACATTATATAATACTGTTCAAACATCCAGAACATAGAATTGTTTACAAAGTATGATATCAAAATTTAAATAGATTAAAATTTTCAATAGTTATAGTTTGGCAGGGAATAAACACAAATATTTGATTATTATCTTGCATGAAAAAATATTTTCCACTTTTTATTTTTTGTTCTTGCAATTAATACAAAGTAAATTTTAGTTATAACATGTTTTGTCATAGTTTTCTATAAGAAACTAAACTCAAACTTGCACTAGTTATGTCACATGAGATATGATTATGTGGTGAAACACTTTTAAGTCATCCTTAAAAGTTTTGGATAAAATTCTAAACATTGCATAAAAATGCAAAGTAATACAGTGTTCTAGAGGCATGAAAACAGCTTTGTTCTATAAACTGGAACAATCCTTCAAGGCTCAGAAATCAGGCATTTTTACCATGATTAAGAATATGAACCAATTCGTAAAATGCAACAAACTCTAAAGTCATACACATTAATCTTCAGACTGAAAACCCAGAGTGCACCACAGTAGTAATAAATATGTAAGAGTATAAAGTTAAAATTTTAAGAATATAAAGCTTAATGATATTCTATATAACTGCTTGCATTTTATTCTATACAATTTCTGTTATGAAAATACCAATACCTTTTAATTTTAAAGTTAAATTAAAATGTAATATATACGTTATAACATAAATTTCAAAACATATTAAGTATGAATGTAAAATTCTCCTCAAAGTGAGTGTTGTGATACAAATACTCAACACCATGGTATATCACAGTAAGCGTTTCTGATATACTCTTACCAAAAATTATTCCATGTATATTTTTCCAGATATTCTACCAACTGTGTGACATGAATCATATGAAGAAAATGTTGACAAGATTATTATTTTCAACTCTAAGATGAAGATTATTAAGTGCAATTTGCTCTTAGACACTCCAAACTCTTTTTAAATTGTCCATGCCCCATACTTTTACTGCTGTATTTCCCAGTAGATGACAAATATTATCATGATTGGTATATTTAGATATTCCTCAAAGGATTATGTGAGATTAAAAATTCTAACACTTTGTCATATATTGAAAATACCTTTTGTTTTGTAATGGCAGATGCTACTTTCAAGATTTGCTAGGTTTTGCATAGTTGAGTTTTATTGCATGACTTTACAATAAAAAGATCCATTTTTCTTTCTTTACCCTGCACCATGACCACTTATAATATGGATTGCTATTCAAAACACTGATAGCCATACCTAAAAACAGCCGTCAAACAGCTGCAAAATACAAGATTTGAAAATTACCAAATGTCACCTTATCATCTGCGTGTCTCTCTCTCACTCTCTCTCTCTTTCTCTTTCTCCCCACCCCCTCCTCTGTTTATCTTATGAACATAAACATCGAAATGTCGAATTGCTTCTGTGCTTGAAGGAACTTACTAAAGAACAAATATTGAAGAAAAATAATGATTCTGTCTACTATCTAAGAATTCTATTTCAGTTCCATGACTGGGACTAAATTAAAATTTTAGAAATTTGAGATTTCTGCTTCTGGGAAGAGTAATAACATTGGTGTAAGGACTTTTTTTAAATGATGAGAAGAGGGAAACAATAGAAATGAGTCATCTTGATTGCATTCATTTGTCTTATACCACAGTTTTTGACAATCTAGATTGAGTAGGCCTGTGTATCAAAATTCTATATATGATTAATGGTTATTATCATTTTAGTTTATAAAGGCCTTGATATTTTCAAATTACATTAACAGTCTCACTCCACTGAATCATAGGTTAGTCATCAATAATCACTGAATTTCTATAGATTATTTTGAGATCTAATGTATATGTGTTTAAGCAATAAAATACCTCTAAGTTGGTTTACATTAAAGTTTTTACTTACATTTTTATTTGCTTTCTCATACTATATTTTCTTTGAGAGAGGAGACAATATTTATGCTTATATTAGAGTCAGAATCTCATTCTTTGCAAATCATCAGTAGTTCATTACTGGAGACATGATGAATTCACCACTTAAAAAACTATAAGGGAATAGGCCACCCATCAGGTAAATGTTATGAAGTGGGAGGAATTAAAGATCCAGATCATGGAGATAAGAAAGTCAAATAATGGTGAGGTGGAAGATTAAAAAACATAAGCCAACCATTGCATATTTTGGCTTTTTTAAAAAAGGAAAAGAATTTAAATCAATGAATGAGTTACCCACAAGCAAAATTCATCTGTTTTTGCAAACTATTCTAAAACCAGATTTACATAAGATGGATTCAGGATAGAAGAACCCGGGTGCAATAGTAGTAGATATTTGATATATTTATTAACTTTATAATTTGAAAAAAATACTTTCTTATCAAATCTCAGATTTAGTATATGCATATTCTTACTCAAAAATTTATGTGAGGTTACTGCCAGAGAGCAAAAGAAGGTCAAATCAATGGAATTCTTGCTGTGTCCTAAAGCAAACAAAACAAGCTCGTTTATCTGAATCAAATATTAATTTCTGGTAGAAATTATGTTTTAGAAAGGGCATTGTGCTGCAAAAAAAATTAGAAAAACACTGAGTCTGAGTCTGAAATTTCTTTTATTTCTAACATTAACCCTAAAATTAATTTTACTTTATACTTTCACAAGAACTTTGTGTTTTTCACATTAATTGCAATAACAGAGCTGTATATGTTTTGAGAAGAAAAACCAAGTCTTTGATTTCCATAGGTATATGAATATTCCAGACTCACAGAACCTATACCTATAAATAGCCTCTTCCTGTTTGCATTCAAAAACCTCAATTACTATTTCCCACTCCCCACCCCCCAACCCCAAGCCTCTTAGAGATAGAAAACCAATACCTTTCTTTCCTGTCTTCATTACATCAGACAGTGATCTCTAGTGAGTTTAGATGACTTATTAGAAATCACAAAACAAGTCAAAATTAGAGTAAGAATTCCTGGTCACTCGTTTCTAATTTTCTCTTTCAGACTTAATTCTAAACCACATACAAAGAGCAGGTGTGCTGCAAAATCTATCTATTCCTCAAATTTACATTTTAGCAATAGAAACTATATAATAAATACAGTGTGACATAGCAAGGAAACTGAAAGCCTATAGTAGAAATCAAAATACAGCAACTAAAAAGAAATTGACTAAATTAAACATTTTAACTTAAAAAGCAATATATCTATTTATGTTGTATTTGTACACCAGTTTCCAGTATTCCTTACAGTTGTAATTAACTGTGAAAATGTCTGATGAGCATGTACCAAGAGAACTTGTTAGATGAATAAGAGAAGTAGGTAAGAGATGAACTAATCTCTCTAGTTACAATTTAGTGTAGGATTAGATAGGCACTATGTCTTCTCAGGTTACAAATATTTATATTTATTGAATAAGATTTATTATCTGTCAGATGGTATATTGATTAATAATCAGAATAGGCTAATTTGAGTCTACTCTCCCACATTTATGTTCCTCTAAGTAAGAAATAGAGTTTATTCTTTTGTACTTTACAGTTAATATCAGAAATAATAAATAAAACATAAATACAGAACAAAGTCAAATGCCTAACACTAACAGCATGTCTCTTTAGATTATAAACTGAATTCTGCAAATGCCAGCTGGTGTCTTAAGTTTCAACTTCCAAAAGTTTACAAAGTATGCATCAAGCTCAGTAAGATGGCCGGTGTTCATGAAAAGGCTCACCAATTCATTGTACCTGTGGTACTGCTGGCTCTGTACAATAATATAAACTCAATTCGAGGGAACAAACTAATGTTGTGGTTGTAAAAACGCCCATCGTTTTTAGTCATTCTTTTCTCAGACAGTTTGGGCCACTTCAGAAAGGGATAATTTTTAAAATAAATATACTGATCACATTACTAATTTGATTGATACTAATAAAAGAGTTAAAGCAAGGTTTTACATTCTAAAATATTCAAATAGTGTAATCAAATTACTGATTAAGGTGAATGAGTCACCACCAGTGACTACATCTTGCCGAATCAATGAGGAATGTTTGTTCTCTTCTTCCTTAAATTACCAACTGCGTTTGAAATGACTGCCCACTCTCTCTCTTTCATTGAACATGATGTTCTCTGATTATCTGAGATGTCACAATAACCCAGTATCTTCCTAGTCACTCCCTATTGCATTTGTCTCTTTGCTGATACTACTCTATTAACAAACACATACGTATCAGTATGCCCTTTGTTTCTTGATGACTTTCAGCTGACCGAGTTTGGACTTTTCTTTGAGTTTTAGATTAGTATAGCCCATAGTCAATGTATACTATTCATATGTCTAGCAAGCATCTCAAGATTTTAATTATTATTTCCTTCCACCCATATTTACTCTTAGATTGGCTCCACCTAATTATGCAGGCCAAGAATCTAAGAGTAACTTTGCTTCATTCTTCTCTTTTACATTCAGTACCCAACATGTAAATTCTTCTGGCACAGTGTCCAAAATATATCCCAAATCAGATTCCTTACTCTCTTTTATATTACAACCCTATCCAAACTAGCATTAGCTTTTACAATAACTCCTTATTGAAAGAACCTCTGCTCTGAACTCCTTGATGCCACTCTTGCTCCACAAGACTCAACTCCCCAAAACCATGTAAGTCATATGTTTTACTGCCCAATTTTTAAAAAATCCAATGGTTCCATTATGCTAAAAATAAAATTGAAATTATCATATCATAGAATGTCCTCCACTAATTACTACTCAACTCTCTCTAAGCTATGACCATGTTGACCTTTCTCTAAAAACAATCAAGCACATTTTTGTTTTTAAAGCCTTTGCACTTTGTGTGTCTAATTCTTGGAAAGCCCCAACACGCCTTCCCTGGTCTTTGCACATCTGCTTCCTTTTTTTTCATTCTGCTTTCAAATCAAATATCGAGGAATTATTTCTTGATAATCTAGTTAGAGCAGACTTTAAACCTTCGCTATCCCATAACACCATTTTACATAATTCAAATGACTTGCACTTTTTTAAGACTTTAGTTTTTGTAGTGGTTGTAGGTTCATAGCAAAATTGAGGAGAAACTTCCTGCTCCCACACATACATAATCTCCTCTATAATCAACATTTCCCTCTAGAGTGGTATATTTATTACAACTGTTGAGCCAACATGGACACATCAGAATAACCCAACATTCATTGTTTATATTAGGGTTCCCTCTTGGTGTTGTACAGTGTATGGGTTTGGGCATATGTTTAATGACACGTATCCATCATTATAATATTGTAATGAGTACCTTCACTGCCTAAAAAATCCATTTATTTCTATGTTTGGGAGTTTTCCCCTTATTAGAATGAAATGTTTCGCCACTATATTTCTAAATCCTGGAAGAGTACATATAAATACATGTTGACAAAATAGGTAGGAAAAAAAGGTACTAAAGTATATTCTAAAAATTATATTCTAAGACCACCCACTCCCATGGTTGTCAACTGACTTAGCATGCTTCAATTCTGCATTGCTTATTACAATGGAGTAAATAAAATATTCCTAAACATCTGCTCTATAAGTCACCCTGCTCTCAGGTTAACAGTTGACCAATAAAAAAGAACAGCTGGAGGAGACAATTTTAGCAGTCCCGAGGCAGATCTGTTCCCATTTCATTAAGCTCAAGAGGTTTAAATCAGCTCAAGGACTTCTCTGAACAGTTAGTTTCAAGAAATTTCAGTTCCAAGGTACCAAGTTTTAAAAGACTAACTGCAGCCACTTAATATACTACTATAAAGGTATAATATATACTTGGATGTAATATTTTGATTTAAAACTTTGACCTCTCAACCCAAAACAATTTCTGGCTCAAAAACAAATGGAATGGTAAATTAACAATTGTGTTTTTATCCCAAAGTTTATATAATTCTTGGAGAAGGAAGGTTATTAGTTTGTTTATTTGGGGGCCAATATTCGCTTTTGCTTGATAAGCATTAAAAAATCACATTATAACTTGATGAATATTAAAGATTTGAGATCTATAGAACAGAGTAAAGGTAGTTCAAAGACTTGGGTCCAAATCACTTGAGTAATGTTGAGCAAATAATTTCACTTAGAGATCTACAATCTTAAATGTCACCATATGTTTTAAATTCATTCTGTTCCTCCCTGATGAGTAACTCATTACCTCCTGAAGAACTCCAATTCAACCTTTGAATAGCTCTAACCTACAGAATGCTCTCTGGACAATTATAACATAAGGAATCTAAACCAGAAGCTGCCTAAGTTTTATTTCAATATAAATACCTATAAGAAAGTTCCTTTAGCATTTTATTCCTTGTTTTATGAAGTCATCATTTCATTCAATATGATCATGATTACTGCCAAAGAATAAAATGAATTTTAAAATACATGTTAAGCCAAAAATATCTAGAAAAAACATCTCTCTCTTGCTACTTCAGCTCATGGGATATTCTGAAATATTGAGGTAAATTTATAATCTAAAAGCCGGTAACATAATTTGAACAGTAATATAATTTAAACAACAGGAATTATCTCTGTTTTTTCTTAGTGTAAAAAAGTAAAGCACGATATAAAAATAAAAAAAATAAGATATGTCATTTACCACATTGACAAGTCTAGTGCTAGAAGTTTCACTTAATTTAATTCCAGTGCTTATGACAATGGGAAGGATACAATAATTTGAAAATACTTAATTCTAAACATAAAGAAGAGTCCTCCTTATGTTTCATCCCTGCATGACTACTTCCACATTTAAATTTCTAGACATGATGCCTCTTCCATGATCCAGTCATTGTACTTCAGCTGTAGGTTGAGTTTTTTTCTACCATGTTAAGTTTTGTTATCAAAGAGGTTTTCATCATTAGGAATTATTACTTCTTCTTGGGAAACCTTTAATTTCCATTCCTTCCACAACAGTACTAGACAAACTCATTGTTGCTTCAAATTTGAGTTGTAGGTCTTTGCCATTTTAGTTTCCTCAACCTGTAATGCCCTCTCCTAAAACCTTTGTCTCTTTACCTACCTAGCTGATCCTTTTTCTACCTGTGGATGTTTTATCACCCCTTTGCTACTCTGTTTTACTATGTTTAAAAGACTCAGCATAATCATCAATTCCTCTGTGGTTTTAGATCTCATTTCCCTCCCAGAGGCACAGTGAATCACCTCTTCACTCTGCATCTCTTTCTTCTGTATATACTTCTGCTGTTTCCTTTATTACTCTGAAGGAACATTATGTGAATTTCATTCCTCCCCAAAGGGGATTAGTGTCTTATTAATCATGACTCCTTACTGTTCACCATATTCTTGGTACATTATAAATACTCAAAAAAGATTTTGTGAGTAAATTCATATATGGCTGTGTCAATGAAATGATTGTATAAATAGAGGACAAACTAGGTTTCTTATCTTCCTGGTTTTACTCCCCTGCCCATTCTGCAGACATTTTAGTAGACTTGGGGCCATTGAGAGCAAGTTCTACTGTGACAACTTTTTTTTTCTTTTTTTCTTATTTTATTTTAAAGATGTGGGAATTCAGGATTAGGTACATAAGTCGTCAATGTACAGGTGAAGTTTTGGCCTCCCATTGGTCCTCACTTAGCTTGATTAAGGATCAGGTACCCTTACTGATGTTATGTGCCCCTAGCGGTGTCCCACTACTGACAATCCCTTTTTTGTAGTATTATGATAAATGTTCAGGGTCCACTCATGAGTGAGAACATGTGCTACCCAATTATTTGTTTCTGTGTAGATCACTGAGTATGATAGAATCTAAATCCATCCAAATTGCTGTGAAGTCTAGGATTTTGTCCTTCTTTATGGTTGTGTAATATTCCATTGTGTATATGTACCACATTTTTTAAATCCAGTCCTCTTTCAATGGGTAACACAGTTGGTTCCATATTTTTGCTATTGTGAACAATGCTGGAGTAAACATGTGTGTGCAGGGTATCTTTTCTGTAGAATGATTTGAGTTCCTCTGGGTGTATTCCCAGTTAGGGGATTGCAGGGTCACATAGAAGTTTGATTTTTAGATCTTTTATGAATTGTCAAACTGTTTTCCATAAAAATTGTACTAGCTTACACTCCGACCAAAGGTGTAGAAGTGTTCCCTTTTCCCTGAATCCTCTCCAGCATCTGTTGTATTTTGAATTATTGATGATGGTCATCCTGACTGGAGTAAGGTGGTATCTCCGTGTGGTTTTAATTTCCATTTCTTGATGATTAATGAAGCTGAGCATTTTTTCATGTTCCTTTTGGGTGCTTATATGTCTTCTTTCAAGAAGTGTCTATTTATATCTTTTGCCCACTTCTGAACAGGGCTGTTTGTTAGTTTTTTTTCCTTTCAGCGCATTTGAGTTCCTTGTAAGTTCCTGGATGTTAGGCCTTTGTAAGATATACAGTTAGAAAATATTTTTATCCCATTCTGTGGGCTGTCTTCCGACTCTTTTGATGATTTATTTTGCTTTGCAGAAGCTTAAAATCTTAACTATAAGAATCTTAGAAGAGACACTCATAGACATTGGAATAGGCAACCAATTCCTCTGACAACTTTTTAAGGACCCTCTTGGCCACACAAAGCAGCAACACTCTATACCCAAGCCTTGTATTGATATGCAAATTTATCTGAGCTTCAGTAATTTGTATAGGTTTCTACCTCCTCTCTGTTGGCCCTTGCTAGATTTTTCTTTCTAAAGAAAAGCTTTAAATATATATTCCTTTAATTCGAACTAATTAGTGGATCCAAGCTACATTTTACACAATATTAAAGCCCAATCATCAATGACCTTAAAAGTCTGGTTGTTACCAGAATTTGCAGTGTGTCTTCTGTGACTTCTCACTTCAATAATTGTGTTTTGTTTCGGTATTAATTATTAGTTTCCCAAGCTTCCAGCCATATTTATAACTAAGTGCAATAATGTGCCACATAGCAATACTTCAGTCACTAATGGATGCCATATACAACTATGGGCTCAAAAGAGTATAATGGGGTTGAAAAATTCTTATTGATGGTGTCATAGCTGTTGTAATATCATAGCACAATGCATGGCTGAAGTGTCTGTGATGACTGTGATGACGCTGGTCTAAACACACCTACTGGTTTGCCATGTCCATGATAATAAATGGCTATATTAACTGATTTATGTATTTACTATATGATACTTTAATTATTATTTTAGAGTGTACTACTTCTGCACTCTATATACACATGTAATGTATGTATATAGAGTATAGAAGTAGTACACTCTAAAATAATAATTACATGTATGTACACATGTAATGTATGTACCAATATAATATATACTATCTATATGAAGTTAACTATAAAACAACCTCAAGGTGGTCCATCAGAAGGTATCTCCAGAAAGCAATTCCATGCATATTATAGTCCCCAAAGTTTTTGCTGTAGTGGGACAAGATGAGAAGGTTGAAGATAGTGATATTGAAGATCCTGACCCTATGTAGTTCTAGGCTAATGTTTGTATTTGTGGCTTAGTTTTTTTTTTTTAACCAAAAAAGTTTTAAAAAGTAAAAATTAATAATAATAAAATTATTTTAAAATAGCAAAAAGGTTATACAATAAAAATACAAAGAAAAAATTTTTTTTGTATAGCTGTATGATGTGTTTGTTTTATGCTGTGTTATCAAAAATGAGTCTAAAAGTTCAAATAAAATTTAAAAGTTTATAAAGTGAAAAGGTTACATTAAGCTAAGATTAATTTTTATTGAAGAAAGAAAAATAGTTTTTAATATAAATTTATATATAAATAGTAGCTTAGTAGGCTAAACTTACAGTGTTTATAAAGTCTACAGGAGTGTATAGGAATGTCCGTCACCTTCACTTTCACCATCATTCACTTAGTGACTCACCCAGAACAACATCTATTCCTGCAAGCTCCATTCATGCCCTATATGGGTGTGCCAATTTTATCTTTTATACTTCATTTTTATTATATTTTTTCTATGTTTATGTATGTTTAGATACATAATACTTACTACTGTGTTACAGTGGCCTACAGTATTCAGTTCAGTAACACGCTGTACAGGTTTGTAGCCTAGGAGCAATAGCCTATCCCATATAGCCAAGTATGTAGTAGGCTATCTCATCTAAGTTTGTGTAAGTATATTCATGATATTTGCACAACAAAATTGCCAAACAGTGTAGTTCTCAGAATATATCTCTGTTGACAAGAGATATTTGTCTGTATTATGCTTTTGATTTTTTTAATTATAAAAACTCCCCAAATATATTTGTATTTTGTTTATTTTGCTTATTCTTTCTTATGCCTCTTCTTGAGGATAGGACTTTCTTTTTTGTTTTATTTACTACTGAATTCTCACTGCATCACAGATTTTTTAGAGTTGTGTTGTATACATGAACAAATGGAGCAAAGCGTATCTTAAAGCTTGTCTTCAAAACATGCCTTATATGGTACTTCTAATCTTAATGAATTCATTAATGAATTTCCTATAACAAAATCTTAAAACCCATTTTTGCATGTTTTATGTTAAATAATTACATTTTCCATTTTTTAACTTTTTTGATTATTGTGTTTACTGATATTTAATGTTGCCTTCATATTTAATTTTTCATGTCTTTCTGCCTTTGCTTTTTTCTAAATATGCTGTAAATGTATAAAAACAAGAATTATGTCTAACATTTCATTTCATCCTTAATAAATTTAAAAAATTTTCATAGAATTTTAGAACTGAAAAACATTTAGTGATAATGCATTCTGATCAGGGATACACAGGTTTTTACAAATACCTGAAGTGTAAGGGAAAGGTTAAGTTCAGACAAGCATGCTCTATTTCTTGCTGAGTTCCTTGTTGTATGAATTCTTAAAAGGCAGTTTACCTTCTCTTTTCACTTCTTTCTCTTCCTAATCAGAGGAAATCAGCAGCGGAGCTATATCATGATGTATGATTTAATTGATCTGCATTCCTCTGTCCATCTGCCATCTTGGCTGTGGTAGCCATAGTTAATCTTTGTAGTAGACATGACTCATGGCTTGGATACAATCCATGAGCTCTCTCTGGCAGATTTTGCTATAGTTTGCGTCTCACTTACTCAGATTGGGGATTATTTTTGCAGTGCTTCATTCATTCCGTTGCAGAGACCACAACCAGCCCTTGAACAGTCCCTAAAAAATATGCCTCATAAAATGTAATTGCCTTGCAATTCAGCATTCATGCCTGAGGAAAACATGAGGAAAGTAGCCTGAGGTCCACAGAATATTACCAAGTTATTTTTGCTTCATTTTAGTTTTATACATAGTGACTCAAGGGTTGATTGTTCTAATGCCCGAAAAGGGAAAAGGTAGTGTTATTGTCCTCTCTATATGTCCTCTTGGTTTCATTATGTGATATATCTCCTGCGTGCCAAACCAAAGCCTTGAGAGGAAAAAATAAAAAATGGCGAATCATTTTGGATGTTTCATTCTTCTCCTTTGTATTTTCCTTCCTTTCCACTAATACTCAAGGATGTGAAAACATGTGTGCTTTAAGGAAAAAGTCTCATGTTAAAACTGAATTCTATAGAGTAACAGCCTCAATGCCTCATGCCATAAATAAAAGGAATACTGAGGAAATAATAAAGTTAAATAAATTTGGAAAAAAATTATTTGCTCAACATTACCTAATCTTCACATCTATTGCCTTGTTGCATCAATTTAAACATGTGAAAATCTGAATATTTCACTTTACAAAATTTCTTCATAATAAATCCCAATCAGCTGTGTTCTCCAGGAAGATGAATGACTCTGGTCAATGGGGTCAAAGGACTTGTTCTCCAAATGATAAAAGTGAAATAAAATAGTAATCACTTAAAATTATTAGCCTTTGTCTTATAAAATAGTGGATTTGGCTGTGACTGTCTCTTACTTATAGATGATATGCAAATAAAAATTTGTTAAATGACTCTCCTAAAAAAAAAAAATTCATTGTGGGTGAAGACAAGATTTGTACCCAGGATTGTATTTGTCATTTGGCTCTTGCCTGTTTGTTATCAAGCAAAGAAGTGAGGAAAATAGTTACCCTAAGATTCTCAAGAATAAAAACAAAACCCAACAGAGGGAAAAGATGGAGAATATCTCTGAACATGGCATTTTTACAAATTTTTTCTGGATTCCTTATTTTCTAAAACAAATGTACTACTCGTTAGACATTAGAGAATAAATATTAAGACAGAAAACTTGCTTGAAAATATTTAAGATCAAATAACCTACCTTAAAGGATTGAAATGTACTAGTATATGATCCACTGAAACTCGGTAGTTAATTTAGTTTTTAAGACAATAAAATACTGTCTTTGTGGTAGTAAAATTGATACATGTGCTATGATTTTAAAAACATGAGAGTATGATTGTACTTTTCTATCCAAATATAAGTACTGAAAAACATTCAAATGAAAAGATTTTTGAGATTATTATTTAATTTTTTTTTAAAACAAACCCTTTATAATGCCATGTAGATAATCTGTTACCTCTTTTTAGGACTCTTAGGGTTTTAGAATTTAGTATTATGCACATTTTATTTTCTATAAATTAATACATGATATTCCCTGTGGCATACCGTAGAGTATGTATAAGTCAGAAGCATTCGATTTAAAGTCCAGCTTCCCTCTGTATTCTATAGGTCGATATAATTAACTTCTTGATGTCTTATATGTTTTTGTTCAAAATTAAATGCAAGGCTGGCAGATGTGCAAGTTTTTCTTCTAGTTTTGATATTCATTGTTGTTTTTCTTCTATTTTCTTACTGCTACTTCTTCATAAGTTTGTTTAGCAATATGTTTTTGACCTGGGGAAGATTTTAACCACCATCTAAAACCACATATATAGAACTAATGACATGAGGCACACATACCTTTATTCAATCCTCTGAGAAACTCAGGCTATTTTTGTTGTTTTGGGAGGTCACTGAGGGCACTGTATTTCTTTATGTGTTCATTTTTCAACTATAAAGCTAATTTTAAAAGCAAGACTTTGAATGTTGTGGTAAAGAATAAACAATACATTAGATAGCACTTTACAAGTATAAAAAGATTTAAATGAAATCTTTTGTGAGCAGTGGTTCACACCTATAATCCCAGCACTTTTGGGAGGCCAAGGTGTGAGGATTGTCTGAGGTCAGGAGTATGAGATCAGCCTGAACAACATAGGGAGACCCTGTCTTTAATAAATAAATTAAATGTTAAATCTATTGTAATTATATTTTTAAAAGGAAAAGAAGATTCATGCCTGTAATCCAAGCTGCTTAGAATTCTAGGCTGAGGCAAGAGGATTGCTTGAGCCCAGGAGTTTGAGACTGCAGTAAGCTATGATTGTGCCATTGCACTTTAACCTGCGTGACAGAGTGAAAGCCTGTCTCTAAAAAACAAAAAGTAAAGAAAAGAAAAAAACAGATACTATGTAACTATTTTTAGTCAAATTATCAAGAAGTTTTGCAATTTTATCAACTCCAGTTTTCCCAATTTGCAGTAAAATCAATTTCAGGTGAAATATTTAGTAGAAGGAAGCATATTTGTTTCATATATGAATGTTTTTGTGTGGGGGGAGTGGTGAGGGGAGAGGAATAATAACTAGGAAAAAAGATGGAGATAGAAAAGGAAGCATAGTTTCTCCCAACCAACTTTCTTCACGGAATGAACTGGTTCCACAAAGAACTAGCTTAGGGCTTAGTACTTAAGGTGAAATGTGATAACTTGTCTTTTTTCTAATTATGGTGACATATTATAACAAAAATGCAACCATATAATTCACCACATAAAATATTAATTATGAGGAAAGGCATTGCCGTGCACTGCTGATTAAACTCTAATTGGACAAAGCATTAAGAGAATCGTGATTTTAATTCGATGTGTACTCTTTAATCCAGCAAATTATCTTTTAGGAACTTAACTGAAGGAAATTAAGAGAATTTACATAAATGTTTACGTATAAACGCTATCATATTAGCAACTAATAGTGAATTAAATCAAAATTTTAAAACTTTGCATAAATTCAAAATAATATCGTTATAACATATGTATAGCAAATTGTTCATGATATATTATTGGAATTGTTTATCAGTTATTAATTGAAAAATATCAGGTGACAAAATTGCCACTGTACATAATCACTACATAATTATATACAAAATAGATAAATTTATCTATTATAGCAAAATAGATAAATGTTAACTAAAACGTTAATCTTATTTCTTAGTTTGAGTTGTCAAACACAGACCAGTTTGCATGTTAGGTACTCTAGGTGATATTAAGACACTTTTAAGATCCTTTGAAGAACATAAACTGTTTCTTTAAGATAATTTCCCTATTCCTCTTAAATAACTCTAATAGAGACGGAAGGAGAACTGAGTCTATAGATTTCCAATAAGCATCAGAGTCTCTTAAAATATATCTGAAAGACATAACCGTTGTAGTTTACTTATCGAGTAAGTTAATGCTTAGTAGCTGACTGTTGGAAGGTAACAGACATGAACTCTATTTTGTGTAAGACTCTGTCATGGGTTAACTTTGTGACTTATACCCATTAATTATTTAACCTTTTCTACTCTGGTCTGTGTTTGACAAAACTGAGTCCTTGAGTTCATGTAGAGAAACTGAAGTGTGTAAACCCACTATATTGCATGTTAAAATGTTTGAAATCCAGTTAATTCAATGAGATAACTTCCATAAACAAGTACAGAAAAAGCATTTAACAACAACAAAAACTTGTTTTAACCTTCCACTGTGGCACTGACTTCTGATTTCTATATAACTTCCCTTTCCACCAGTTCCTAATAAGATTAGCTGCAGGATTTACTAGTAAAGGGCAAAGCTTGTTCAATAATATCCAACTGTTCACAGTGAATGTGAAATGGACCCAGATGGAAACATCTATTCTCACTTCTTGCAAATACTTCTTCAATGCAACAATGTTTATTCTTGCAGCTTTTAAAAAGATGGTGTTGAGTTAAAATATCTTAAGTTCTTTGGACAGTACCTATTATATCTCTCCTCTACATTGATTCCTACATTGAAAGCTCCATGGTATTCAAAATGAAAAAAAATTAAAAAGTGATACTTTTTTTATATTGTATGCTTTTTCTGTCATTTTTTCCATCACTTTCTATAAGGCCCTAAGGGTAAATTTAGATTCAAGAAGGTAATTCAAGGAGAAAATTAATGTCCGAAAAACTTTCTAAACTGTTCTTCAGAACTATGTAAATGTTCAGTCAGCGTTGAAAGCCTTGTTTTTTTTGAAATCATATTTTAATATCGACGTGCTGTACCATTAGTAATGACTTTTTAAAAGCCTAGAGTTAAAATATTCCTACTTGGGGAGGATAAATAAAGACATATATAAATTTTAGCCTCAGGCTACTCATTCATTTGGTAATTCATGTACTAGAGAATCTAAAATAGTTCAAAAGTTTTAAGTAAATCATATTTTTTCAAAGTAAAAGTAAGCTTTAAGTAAGTCATATTTTAAAAGAACAAAATAAAATTAGTTTTTTGTTAAGTAATATTAATTATAGTAAATATAGCTTGACAGTTTAAAGCATCTATAATACTTGATTGGATCCTGAATTAAGCAAAAAGGATGATTATAGACAGAATTGTAGAAAATTTTTAAATGGATTATAGAAATGTCATATGATTTTTATCAGCGTTAATTACTTGAATTCATTATGTTATGGTTTGTAGGAGGATGCCTTGCTCCTTGGAGACGCATGCTGAAGTAGCATATGAAGAGGAGATTGAGAGGAAAGAGAAAACATATGGCACAAAATGTTAACAATTGCTGAATTTAGGAAACTTTCAATTATCTCAAAATAAAGAGTTCCTCAAAATAGAATTAGTTTTGTGCCTGTATTAGTCCATTTTGCATTGCTATAAAGAAATACCTGAAGCTGGGTAATTTATTTTTAAAAAAGGTTTATTTGACTCGCACTTCTGTGTGGTGCTGACATCTTCTTGACTTCTGGTGAGATCTCAGGAAGCATACAATCATATGGAAAGGTAGAGAGCAAGCAACCATGTTACATGGTGAGAATGAAAGCAACAGAGAGAGGAGGAGGTGCTAGACTGTTAAAAGCAAACACCTTTTGTGTGAATTAATAGAACAAGAACTCATTCATTACTGTGAGAATGGCACCCAGCCGTTCATGAGGGATCTGTCCCCATGACTCAGTCACCACCCACCAGGCCTCATCTTCAACATTGAGAATCACATGTCAGCATGACATATGGAAGGGACAACCATCCAAACTATATTAGTGCCTAAACTAATAGTTTATTTATTTAATCAATTATCATTGACTCAAAAATTCCAGTAAACACTGGAGATACAGAGGTAAATTAGATAAGAATAGGTCTTGTCCTCTGGTAGTATACAGGCTAGCAGATTATAGACATAAAACAAACATTATGACTAAGTTGTAGAAATCACTATGACTAAAGGGTGGTATGAAAATATGTATCAAGCAACATTAACCTAGTTACAAGAGAGTTACAAGGCTTCCTTGGGACAATGACATGAAGGATGCAATATGTAGAAAGGCTAGAATTTTAGGGCAGATGTAGTTGGCTTGGACAAAAGTGTTTTAGAAAGAAAGATCAGCATATAAGTAAGCCTAGAGTGATGAATGATGAGAAGCCATCATTCAAAGACATCAGTGGGTGCTCTTGTTTATGTTTGATGGATGATTGTCAGGGTAGGAACCTAACAGAAAATCTTTGTAAAATTTTTGATGACAGAGTCACAAATCATATCTTGTTGAGTTAAATACCCTCGATAGTGTCTAATATAGTCCCATGCAAAGACTAAATATTTAATAAATGTTGTTGAGTTGGATAAATTTGTCAATTTTTAAAATTTTCTTCATAAAGTACAATATGAAATAATCACATTTTCACCACCCAAGAGGCCTCATCTCCAACTTTGAGAGTCACTTTTCAACATGAAATTTGTAGAGTACAACCATCCAAACTATATCAGTGCCTAAATGAATTGTCTATCTATTCAATCATCATTGGCTAGAATGATAGACTATTAAACAATTACAATATTTTCATTGACTAGAATGTTAAATGTATCAAGTATTATTTCAATGCAATAACCTTGTAATAAGCACCAGCAATATGAAATATATCTAGGTTTTAGAGATAGCAGAAGTCTGATTAAGTCAAGATCATGTGAAGTTATGCAAGTCTGTTAGTAATTGAGAGATAGAATAGGAAAAAAAGTTTTAGAAATATTTTAATTCCAACTCACATTATCTATGAAATAGTGGGTGTGTCTCTTTTAAGGGAGAGGAAGAAAACACATATATTAGAAAAATTATTAATATTATTTTTTGAGTTGGAGTCTCACTCTGTCGTCCCGGCTGGAGTGCAGAGGCACATTCACGATCACTCCAGTGTCGTCTCAGTCTTCCAAGTAGCCGGAACTACAGGCACGCACTACCATACTCGGCTAATTTTTTTTTTTAATTTATTGTAGAGACGAGGTCTTGCCAATTTGCCCGGTTGTCTCTAACCTGTAGGCTCAGGCAATCTACTTGCCTCAGTCTCCCAAAGTGCTGGGATTACAGGTGAACCACCGAGCTCGGTCAATTAAAATTTTAAATATATATCTGAAGTCAATAAATAAATAGTATCAAGCAAATATGTTAGTAATTAGTACACATTGATTACACCATGATTTGCAAATAAAAACAAACACAAAAACACAAACAAAAGAAGTTTTAAAAAGTACAACCATTCTGGATGATCTTGTTAAATATTTTTAAAATATATAAGTCCATATCTTTGTTACTTCAGGTCCTAAAATCTAATATTAAAATTTAGAGAGTAAAAGAAACATAAATTACAAGTATATAAAAGTCTCAATCTGTACAAAATAAAAATTCTAAGGCCAGAAGATGTTAAAATTAATTCCTGTTACTGTATACAATTTAGATTTTTTAAAAATTTTTAGTCGTGCTTTCTGAGTGTGATTTTTTTTTTCTTTACTCATATGAATGTGGCAAATGAGTGTTTCTATTTTTATTCCTCTTTTAGGGACACCCAAATCCCTGTCCCCAAATGTTTGTTTGTTTGTTTTTCCTTTTGGTGAGACAGGAAAGGAGAAGTGAACTAGGTTAGACTTTTGTCTTTCCCAAATTAAATATTTCCATTTTCCTACCCATAGCAACAGCAGATTTACTCAACTCCTATTTGACAAATATCAAACTGGAACCAAAAAATAGAAACTAAACTGCAAAACCAGAATAAAAATAATATTTGGGAAGGCAAATGATAGCTCAATGTTGGTAAAATAATCATCTTAGCTAGTTTAAGTGGATTTCTCCACCTATTATTTTGCCACAATTTTGCAATGCAATCTCAGAACTGTTGTCAAAGTTCTTTGAAATATAATGAAGAAACAATAGAAAATGGAACATATTATGAGAATTCAACTTGTGTTTTTGGTTTGGGAAAATCTCCTTCAAATTGCGTTTCTCATCTGCTCTCACACTAACACTGCAGTAATCATCAACACAAAAGACTTCTGTGATCAAAGGTGTGAGGGTTTATCTTTACACACCAAACAGTGGACACTCGTTGGGTGTCCTCCAATTCAATTCTGACACTGTCTACCCAGAATACTGTCTCATCCCACAGACTGAGAGCTCAGTCCCCAAGACTGACCTTCCTGTCTCTTCAGTCTCAAGTTTGGGCCTCTGGAACTTCTGATCAACTGGCTAAAGTTGAGGTTCCCAGGACACATTCTTGGGGTTCAATTAACTTGCTAAAAAGCCACTTATAGAACTCAGGAAAACACATTTACCGGTTTATTGTAAAATATATTGCAAAGATATGTAGATGAAAGATATGTAGGGTGAGGTCTGGGGGAAGGTGTTCAGAAGGTTCCATGCCCTTCCTGGACGTGCCGCCCTCCAGGACCTTCACGTGTTCAGCTATCCTGAAGCTCCCTGAGCCCTGTCCTTTGGCCTTTTATTGAGACTTCATCCTTCATTGTCTGTCCATGAATGACGTATGGACAATCATGTCAAAATGTGACTGGACAAAAAACGTATTATCTAAACCTAGCAAGTCCTGTCTGTTCGGTTTCCCTGGCCTCTCTGTGTAGCATTTCTTCCTTCAGAGTATAAGGCAGGGTCCTTTCTAGAATGAGGGCCTTTTGACCCACAATTAAACTAGAGTTCTTTTTGAGTAGATGAAAGGAGAACAGGAGAAGGTCAGAGAGACAGATTCTATTTCTTGCTTCTGAGAACTAAAGCGCCCCAACGTTATAACAAAAGACTGTAACAATGATTATGGGAGTTATGAGCTAGAAAGTGTGGATGAAAACAAAAATCTATATAATAATAATATCATGGTTTTCTAAAAATAAATGAGCCAGACTAACCTCATTTTAATTTGTGATCGTATTATTAGCTGAAAGATTATGATGAAGCTATAAATATTTATCTCTGATTTCTGAGAAAACATTGTGCTTCCATAATGTATTAACATATATTTACCTTTGGTAATTTATTTTACTAATTCTCATATTATCAAGGAATAAGTTGAAGAAATATGGGTTGCTGACTGCAGAGTTAGATGTATTCCTATCTAGTTGAACAATCCTGTCCAAAGATTGTTGACATGATATTCCCTTGAAGTTGTACACAAGTCTATCATTTGAAATTGGACATAGATTTACTTAATGTGGCTTAAGACAGCAGAATAAGAAGCTAGTATTTGAAGGTAAAGAACAAAAAATACTTCCTTTAGTTCAAAATAATAACTAAAATGCTAAGAATTAGATGAGATAGCCGGGCTCGGTGGCTCAGCCTGTAATCCTGCGCCTTGGGAGGCTGAGGTGAGCGGATTGCCTGAGCCCGCGGGTTCGAGACCCGTCTGGGCAAGCGAGACCTCATCTCTACAATAAATCAAAAAATTAGCCGGGCGTGGTAGCACACGCCTGTAATTCCAGCTACTCGGAAGGCTGAGGCGGAAGGATCGCTGGAGCCCAGCAGGTCAAGGCTGCGGTGGCCGGGAGCGGCCACTACACTCC
>CAUYQG010206869.1:0-19840 GCA_963574415.1 Tarsius wallacei | reverse complement strand
AACTGAATTAAAATTGTAATACAGCCGGGCTTGGTGGCTCAACCTGTAATCCCGTGCTTTGGGAGGCTGAGGTGAGTGGATTGCCTGAGCCTGTGGGTTCAAGACCCGCCCGGGCAACTTGGCGAGACCTCATCTCTACAAGAAATCAAAAAAATTAGTCGGGCGTGGTAGCGCGCGCCTGTAGTTCTGGCTACTTGGGAGGCGGAGGCGGAAGGATGGCGGAGCCCAGCAGGTCGAGGCTGCGGTGGCCGGGAGTGGCCGCTGCACTCCAGCCTGGGTGACAGAGTGAGACTCCAACTCAAAAAAAAAAAAAAAAAGAGTTTGTGCTAGGCGCTGTTTTCCTTTGCTATCAAAAAAGATGAGTTATGGTGATATAGTTAATGTACAGCATACTCAAACTGCTGTCTTTTTGATGAGTTATTACTATAATGTATCATCAAAGCCCCATCACTTTGACATAGTACACTAACATTGCGTTTTTTGAAGAAAAGACGTTTGATCATTTATTAAAATAATACTATTGTACTGTTTAAGAACCATTCAAAAAGGTAAACATAATACTCTTAAACTATCTAATTCTTACCCAGAAAACTCATTAAAAATATAAGAAAAGATTCTTATTTCTTGTTAAGCATTGTCAAAGACAAGTTCTTGAAATCATTAGTGAATCAGGATAGCTACTCATCTTCTTTTGCTCTAGTTTTCTTACTAAAAAAAAAAGAAAAGCACATTCTATTCATGTAATATTTGACAATATATAAAATGTATATTCTGATTTTGCCTTCATTCAGAAATTCAGAACTTTCTTCTCCCAAAAATATGTAGGAATTTTATATAGTAATTTTTGTTGTTGGGTAAGTATGAGAAGAAATGTAATCAAGTCATATTCAATGAATAATTTTGTGGCTCTGTTTCATTTATCATCTCCACTGAAGCATTGTATGAATATGCATAATCTTGCTTTCTTTACTGAGTGTTTACAGTGTAATTTCATAAGTAAATGAAAAATGCTGCATTTAGATGGTTGGCTGGATTCCCAATTTTGTTTTGTTTTGCTTTTTTCTTTTATTTTCTGACTTTCAAAAGTATTATAGATTGATTTATTTTTTCCTACATATGCTTTGCATTTTATAGTTCACTTAGAATGTGTCATTTCTAATGTCTTTAGTGAATAACATAATCATAGAGTAAACACAATTCTTCTGCTTTTCTGATAATCTAGAAGATACTTCACATATTAATTTGTCTGTGAAATTATTTGCTTTTTGGGGGGGTAATAGTAAACAGCCTTTTGTGAACTCTTTTGTGCCAGGCACAAAGTCAATGACTTTCCTTGAATTTACTGTAATCCTATATAATAGTAAATTTTTTTCCTTGCTGTTTGGATGTTAGCAAACTGACGGTCACAAAAATGGTAATTATTGAGTCAGGATCCAAACTCAGTTGATATGACTTTAGACCCTCAAGATCTTTTTTTTTTCCTCCCATATTATTTTATTTTAAAATTGTGGGATACAGTTAAGGATTAGGTATACAAATGCGCATTGCGCAGGTACCCTTGTTGCTGAGGTGTGCCTCCCCATCCACAGACCGATATCGACTACCGATTCCACCTCCCTGCCCCCTCCCCCATAGTTTCCCGCCACTGTCAATCCTTTTCTTGTAGTATTACAATAGTTGTTCAAGGACCACTTATGAGTGAGAACACGTGATACTCAGATCTTTGTTTCTGTGACAGATCACTCAGTATTATAAATTGCAGTTCCATCCAGGTTGCTGCAAAATTCATGATTTTGTCCTTTTTTATGGCTGTGTAATATTCCATTGTGTATATGTACCACATTTTTTTAATGCAGTCCTCTTTTGATGGACAGCATGGTTGGTTCCATGATCTTGCTATTGTGAACAATGCTGCTATAAACATACGTGTGCAGGTATCTTTTTGATAGAGTGATTTGAGTTCTTCAGGGTATATTCCCAGTAGGGGGATTGTGGGGTCATATGGAAGGTTGATTTTTAGAGCTTTTAGGAATCGCCACACTGATTTGCACACAGGCTGCATTAGTTTACACTCCCACCAACAATGTAGAAGTGTTCCCTTTTCACCACATCCTCTCCAGCATCTGTTATTTTTTGAGTTATTGATAATGGCCATTCTGACTGGAGTTAGGTGGTATCTCAATGTAGTTTTAATTTGCATCTCCTTGATGACTAGTGAGGTTGAACATTTCTTTATGTATCTGTTGGCCACTCGTATGTCTTCTTTTGCGAAGTGTCTGCTCATATCTTTTGCCCACTTTGTAATGGGGTTGTTTGTTTTTTTCTATCAGCAAATCTGAGTTCCTTGTAGATCCTTGATGTTAGGCCTTTGTCAGACATGGAGTTGGCAAATTAAAACTACATTGAGATACCACCTAACTCCAGTCAGAATGGCCATTATCAATAACTCAAAAAATAACAGATGCTGGAAAGGATGTGGTGAAAAGGGAACACTTTTACACTGTTGGTGGGAGTATAAACTAGTGCAGCCTCTGTGGAAATCAGTGTGACGATTCCTAAAAGCTCTAAAAATCGACCCTTCCATATGACTCTGCAATCCCCCTACTGGGAATATACCCTGAAGAACCAAATCACTCTATAAAAAAGATACTTGCACACATATGTTTATCGCAGCATTGTTCACAATAGCAAGATCATGGAACCAACCATGCTGTCCATCAAAAGAGGACTGGATTTGAAAAATGTGGTACATATACACAATGGAATATTATTCAGCCATAAAAAAAGAACAAAATCATGAATTTCTCAGCACCCTGGATGGAATTTGAGTTTATAATACTGAGTTATCTCTCACAGAAACAAAGATCTGAGCATCACATCTTCTCACTCATAAGTGGACCTTGAACAACTACTATAATACTATAAGAAAAGGATTGACAGTGGTGGAAAACTGGGGGGAGTGGGGGGACAGGGAGGGGAAGGGAGGTGGGATTAATGGTAGTCAATATCTGTCTGGGGAAAGGGGGCACACCTCATCAACAAGAGTACCTGCACAATGAATATTTGTATACCTAACCCTTAACTGTACCCCACAACTTTAAAATAAAAAATATATATTAAAAAAACTTGTCTAGATTGGGAGGCCGAGGCAAGAGGATTGCCTAAGCCTGGGGGTTCGAGACCAGCCTGGGCAACTTGGAGAGACCTTGTCGCTACAATAAATCAGAAAATAAGACAGATGTGGTAGCGTGCACTTGTAGTTCCAGCTACTTGGAAGGCTGAAGTGGAAGGATTGATTGCTGAAGCCCAGCAGGTTGAGGCTACGGTGGCTGTGAGCATGCCACTGCACTCCAGCCTGGGCAACAAGAGTGAGACTCCAACTAAAAAAAAAGGAAATTATCTAGAGATTTTAAAATACACATACGCACACACACACACACACACACACACACACACACACACACATGTGCATGCACATATGCGTATATATGTGTATAGATATATATACATACATATATGCATATTCATTTATCTTGACTCTACTCTAGCCTTACTAATTTCAAACTTTTGCAACGTATCTCCATGAAATCTATATTTTTCAGAAGATGTGCAAGTGATTCTAATATTCAATAAGCCTAGCGCTGAGCATATTGGTATGGGTCTGTAGTCTCATCTACTTGGGAGACCGAGGCGGAAGGATTGCCTGAGCCCAGGAGGCTGAGGATGTGGTGAGCTGTGATTGTGCCACTATATTCCAACCTGGATGGCAGAATGAGACTCCAACTCATAAACAAACAAACAAATAAATAAATCTGGGAAGCACTTGCCTAGAAGACAAAGTCCAAGTTCCTAGCAAAGCATACCAGAACCTTCATGACTGGATCTTATTCCCTCTCCTCCTGGCTTTCTTCCTCATGATGCCTCTTGCTAGACCCTCTTTTCATTCTCTCTCCATGCCAATTGCCTCATGCCTAACATATTCTTTGCCCTCTGTCTGTAGGTCTCTACACATCTTGCCTCAAACTCAGTCCATCTGGTATACTATTGCTTATTATTTATGCCTCAGCTCAAGGGTTATCCTCTTTGTGACATTTTATTCTTTGATCCCTCCAAGAAAATTTAAGATATCCTTTCTCATGCTTTCAGGAATTCTTATTCACTTCTATATTTCTGTATTACACATGATTTATATTTATGCCCTTGTCTCTCCACACCAGTATAGAGATTGACATCCTTTTTTTTGTTTTTTATAATCCAAGTGTCTATTATAGTATCAAGTACATTTGCTCCATTGTCGAATTCAGTGACTGAATTAACAAATACAGTGTTAATGAACTCTTGCCATCCAAGTACCAAATATACCAAATAAAGTTGAAAGGTCTAAGTCGACTGCTTTACTGTGTATTTAGATTCAACTAACACATATGATTTCTTTCTATGTGCAATGCACAATGCTTGGCATTTCCCTCTATATGATCTTTTTAATTTTCATAATAATCCATAGGAAGACACAGGTTTTATTAATCTCACTCAACTTTATAGCGGAGGTAAAGTCAGAACTTAAATGCAGATCTCCTGTCTTGAATCTGAGAATTCTTCTTCCACATCCTCATAGTCTTACATCAGTAATAATAACAACGATACCATAGAAAATTCTTTGGGAACTTAGAAGCATGAATTGGGGCCATATCCCATTATGTTTTAGAAGAATATTTTTCAGGGTTTGTTTTATCAACATTTCAATAAACACTTCATGTGAAGCAGTTCTTAATAAACATTCATGTCCTGACCAGTTTCCTCCTGTCATGGGGACTTGAGCTATAAAGACAAGTGGCATGAAATAATATCAGCAAAGCACTTTATGACAACCATACTGGTGAGCCAGTAAATCAGAGAAAGGTAATTATAAGAATCATCAGAAAGTGTTCTCAGCCCTAATGAAAGCTTTTCCTTGGGGAAACTCTTGGTGGTAGTTATTCACACAAATTATTTCTCAGGAGCCCACAGAAAATTGCCTAGACCAATTTTCAATTAAACTTCAGTGCTTTCCAAGTGGCGGAAGAGTGAAAGACATTTTTTTTAAAGACAGCAGTTTCCTGCTAATAAATAACTACCTGCCATGGTATGAAATTTAATAGCAGTTGTGGCATGGTACATCAAAAAGTAAATTGCAGTGTATGAAGTTAACAAATTCTCAGTGTGGGTGCTGCCAGTTTACTTCTTCCTAGAAGCGTCAAGCTAGTGGCAGATCATGAAAAAGGCATTACCTCAGCTGTTGATTCTATAATGGATTGTACAGGCACCTCAAGTAAGGCCAGGCAGCTTAGCAAGAGTTAATGGGCAGGGTCTCTGTTTTGGTATTCTCCACATTTTTGTGTTCTAGCATGTTATTGGTAGACATTAATGTGAAACTTAATAACAAAATCATAGCCAAGGCCTCTACAAACATAATTGATATCCTTAGTCTGTTTTTCCATACCTTATTTTTTTGTGTTCATCTTTATGGAACCTAATCCATCACAAAAATGTGCTGATTTGATTTACCTCAAAAGGCTATGATTTCCTTAAGGGCAGCAGAGACTGTGCTTTAATTTCTTTTTGTTTTCTTAATATTTGAAAGAATGAATGAAACAATGGAATATGCGTCATTATATTTTTGATCACGCATAATAAACATTTGCTTTTGCCAGCCTGGCATCATTTCCTCCTTCTTCTGGTGACTTCCATTATCCTATAAAAAAAAAAAAAACACTTCTCCACCCTCAATTCACATAGTTTGGGGCCTGGAGTGGAAAGACGACTTTAAGCCTCACTCCAAAACTTGACAAAACTGTCTATTCCCTTCCCTTCCTTTGGCCCAGTGATTCCCAGAAGGGCATATGAATAAAATTGGTTCAATCAGAGTGAGTCTTGGCACATTTACTGAACTCACTGGAAAAGAGTCATTCTCTTTATTTTGAGATTGGTTAGATAATAGAACTAATTCTGGAGTTCTTAGCCGTAATAACAGAACCATGTAGTTCTGAAGCCAAAGCCAACGAAGGATGTTTTAGTCAGTTTGAGCGGTATATCAAGCTTCTGTCTTAAAAAACAGAAAGACATTTCTTACAGTTCTGGAGGGAAAATCTGAGATAAGGGTGCCAGCATAATTGAATTCTGGTGAGAGCCCTCTTCCTCATTTACAGATGGCCATTTTCTTGCTGTAGACTGCAGAGAGCAGAGGAAACCAAGCTTTCTGGTATCTCTTATAGGAGCACTAATCCCATTATGAGGGCTGCATTCTCTTGACCTAGCTTCCTCCCAAAGACTTGATTTCCAAATACCATCACATTAGGGATTAGGATTTCAACATATGAATTTTGAGGGAACACAAACACATATACAGTCCATGACAATGAAGAAGCAAAACTGGAAAAGAGATTCTGGATGAATTCTGTTGGGCACCGATTCCAGCTCTGTCCTGGACTTCTCACTTACATGAACAAATAAGTTCTCAATGATTTGATCAGTTTGCATTAAGCTTGTCTTTGACTTCTGTATTGTCTCAATCAAAGTTATTAAAATAATTCAGATTGGAGTCCAATGATGCCCTGTCATTGCTGAAATAGTCAGTGGAAACTAATTGGCCATAGCCATTTATCCTTCTAAAAATGTGGTGTTTTTCTAATGGATGGATTAAACAAACAAGTGAATAAATATGTAAGGAGATGATAAATAGATAGATACAGATAGATGACAGATAGATATAGGTAGATAGATGATAATCTGCATGGGTCCTTAAAAATTGATCATTTAAATAAATGCACCTGTACTATCATTCAACATGGAGCACTGAGAGGCCAGGTCATTTTCTTGTGTTCAGTATGGCACTGATATACTAAATTAATTTCTTGGACCACTTCAGAGGGTTACATTACATGGACCCAGTATATTCCAGGTCAGCAAGTCAAGTTATGTATTCTACTGGCTAGAAAATGGAAGGCTGACTTTTCCCAGGGCTTATTTCAAGTCCACTTTAGACTATAACTTTGAGAAATTAGCCACTTTTGAAGATGAGTTTCCTCATCATAAAGGGGAATGATGTATATTTGCTATAGGTAGAGCAAGAAGCAGAGGACTGCATAAGACAGACCTTTTGGTGTGAAAACTCCAGTGGTGGTTCAATTTTTATTTTATTTGTAAGAAGTGTGAACAAAGAAGAAAATACTGAAGATCTTGGTGAAAAGTCTCAGGGCTTTGCCTCAAAATTAGCTGTATATTCTAGGATACAATTACAATTAGTGGCATTTGTTTCACTATTTGAAGGGACTGGCAGAGACGATATAATAAACTGCTGAGAGAAGGAAGTATAAGACAGTTTTAAATGTGACAAGGGATTTTAGGTCAGTGAAGTCAGTCAATCTTGCCTAGAGAAATAATGAATAGAAGAAACACAAGAAAGCAGGAAGATCTCTACACTGGTCAGCATTAAATTTAGAAAACATTATGTAAACTTGGGATTTAGAGCTACAAATATAATCGCCTTCATTAGACTGTACTCAAAACAAGGTTTGAATCTCCTCCTTCTTGTAACTGCCCAGTTATATGAACCAGGAAAGACATAAAACCTTTGCTTTTGTAAAGTGAAAATAAAAATGCTTTCTGCATCCTATCCTAGCTTAGTTGTTAAAATAAATGATATGATGATCACTATTGTAGTTAATATGAACTCAATGTAGTGACTAACATGGGCCAAGCACTGTCCTAAGTACGCGGCATGCAGTCTTCTCTAGTCCTCAGGACAACCTGGTGAAGTAGGTCTGCTATTATCTGCATTTTACACAAAGGAAACATAACAAGGGGGCAGGGTGTCCCTCAGAGAACTTATGCTTTGCGTACGTTACACAGCTAGGAAGTGACAAAAATGCCTTTACACAGATGTAATCTACTCCAGGAATTGCAAGGTTTTTACTAGTTTCTCTGTATTGCTTTTCTCCCAGAATAGAACAAACTCAATATGTATGTCAAACTTGAAACCAAATCACATACACATGTGAACTGTGGAAGATGACTGGGGATTACTCAAGTGGGAATAAATGTAGAAGACAGGTGACTTCTCCCTGATTCTGTTATCACAAATGCAGTGTTAATTCAAGATCTGGGTGACTTGCTTGGGTTCTAATGCTAGATCCATTTCCTCCCCTTATCAGTGCTGGCATCTTTCCCTGACTAAACTGGCAGTTTTCTCATCTCCTGCCTCTCTAGTCTGAAGCAGAATGGTGAATGGATTCACACAGCAGCACTTATTTGACATTCTTCAAGCTTCTTAAACCGTGATGTCTACAAAAGGCACTACCTTGAATGACCAATTTACTGGGATTTTTTTCTGCATCCAGCAAAGGGAGTCTGAACATTGAACTCTGACTCCATGCTTGCATGGACTTTACTTCATCCAATGCCTTTCCTGTGCATAAACATTCAGAAGATGGCCTAGGTCTGTAGCTTCCTAACTTCTTGAGGACATAAAGTCTTTAAAATATTAAAGAGAGGAACTGGCTGGGCACGGTGACTCAAGCCTGTAATCCCAGCACTTTGGGAGGCCAAGGTGGGGGATTGCCTGAGCCCATGGGTTCGAGAACAGCCCGAGCGACTTGGGGAGACCTCATCTCTACAATAAATCAAACAATTAGCAGGTGTGGTAGTGCGTGCCTGAAGTTCCGGCTACTTGGAGGGCTGAGGCGGAAGAATCGCGGGAGCCCAGCAGGTCAAAGCTGGGGTGGCAGTGAGTACTCCAGCCTGGGTGCCAGAGTGAGGCTCTGACTCAAAAAAATAAAAGTGTTAACAAGAGAGAAGTAGGTTTATGAGACCATAAAAAACATAATAAAGTAATGAAACCAGCTGAGCACAGTGGATCATGCTTGTAATTCCAGCAATTTGGAAGGAAGAGGCAGGAAGATCACTTGAGGCCAGGAGTTCCAGACCAGCCTGGGCAGAATAGCAAGATCCTGCCTCAATACATAAATAAATAAAGTAGCAAAGTAATAATACTTGAACTAGTATGGGAAAGCATAGGAAGAGACAGACAGATCAATGAAACAGAACATGAAGTTCAGAAATAAACACAAATACAGTAATTTAGTGTACTGTAAAGATGCTTAAATCCATAGGGGACAGATGAATTATTCAATAAACACTTTTAGGGGAAGTGAGTAGCTATGTAAGACAATAAAATTGGAACCATAGCTTCAGTTTTATGTCAGGAAAAATTCCAGATAGATCAAAATGCTAAAAATAAAGATTTAAATGTTAAAAAATAGGAGAGTAAAAAAAAAAAAATCCAAGATTGGAGAAGGCCTTTCTATCTATGACATAAAATTCATAAACTAAAAACTTGATAAATTTACCTCCATATATTTTTTAAATAGCAAGCATGACCATATAAAAAGACAAAAGACAAATTATGCAATAGGAAGATATTTGAAACTTAGCTAAAATAATGGACAAGCTTTCCTAAAATATAAAACACTTCCACAAATTAATAAGGAAAAAACCCGGTTGGGCTCGGAGGCTCAGCCTGTAATCCCATTGCTTTGGGAGGCTGAGGTGAGTAGATTGCCTGAGCCTGTGGGTTTGAAACCCGCCTGGGCAACTTGGCAAGACCTCATCTCTACAATAAATAAAAAATTAGCCGGGTGTGGTAGCGCCCGCCTGTAGTTCCAGCTACTTGGAAAGCCGAGGTGGAAGGATCACCTGAGCCCAGCAGGTCGAGGCTGCCATGGCTAGGAGCATGCCACTGCACTCCAGTCTAGGCGATGGGGTGAGACTCCAACTAAAAAAAAAAAAAAAAAAGGAAAAAACCCTTAGCCCAACTGAAATAAATTGACAAAGTATATGAATTTGCAGTTCACAGAAAAAGAAGCAACATGACACTTTATCATATGGAATGTTTATCATCATTTATCACATTTATATTGTGTCAGGTTTTTTTTTTTTTTAACCTGGCAAAGATGAAAAGTTTGATAACACATTGTGATGGTGAGAATGTGCAGAAACAGATGCTCTTATACTTGCTGGTGGAAGTACAAATTATCCTACAGAGGACAGTTTGGCAATATCCATCAAAATTACAAATGATATAACCTTTGATCCAGGAATTTATCCTATACATAGGGGAATTTGACATCAATTTATGAACTGGTATGGAGTGATCTCCAACGTACATCATTAAGAGAAAAAAGGGTACAAGACAAGATATGTGGGTATACAATCACACCTAAAACACATTTACAAAGATATACAAGAACTGAATGCTGGAAGACATAAGTAAGAAGGAGATTTCATTACTGACCATTTTAATATTTTATATACTTAACCATATGAGAGCATTACCTTTACAATAAATAAATAAAATTTAAATAAAAGTTAAGAATTAATATAGCATATATGTCCACATTTAATAGATTTTATAATGATTTACAACTGATGACACATGTTAAGGAGAAGTGCTGAAATAATACATATAGAGTAAATATTTTTTAAGCAAAGTTATTTTATAAACACAGGCCCCATATTCTCCTCTTAAGTATATATTTTAAGAGTAAAGGAAAAAAAGGTATACTAGTGAGGTTTTTTTTTAGCAGTCCTAGAAGCCAAGGCTAAATATCATCTATTTACCAGGCATTTGGAATACATCTGTAAGGTAAGATGTTGATTAGATTAGGGAGAAAAAAATGGGAGAGTCATGGTCTTGTTCTTGGTAACTAAGGAGGAAGAAGCCCATTCGCATGGCATACCTATTTGAGAGACAAAGTTATTCTGACCTGTATATGAATAGCAAGGACAAACTGAGGGACTCTTCGTGGGTGTCTTTTTGGCTTCTCATCATGTTTAAGAGATTGGCTGCGATAACAGTACACTCAGTACCTCAAAAAGCCCAACCTGTGTCCAGGCAAAAACAGTCATTTAGAGATCCAGTATGGTGTGAGCCTTTTCTCAGAGATGATATTCATATTACTTTATAGATACGATAAAGACCATGGCTAGTAAGACTACAGCTTTGGTTTTCTTGTTGTTGTCCAGATAGTTTGATTTCCAAACTGGTCTGATGTCAATATTTATATATTTTAAAAATTTTATGCCATTGATCTGAAATTAAAGGTCTCTCTGGAATTTGTGTTAAATTTAACTCCTATTTAACTATAGGCCCACAATGGACAGACACAAAAAAACTTCCTCTTTATGAATTAGCAAACAAGAAAAACCATAGGACGTATGATAAAAATTCTACAGCTTGAGATACCATGTATTACTGAAGACTTAGAGGAATTGTCTTCCCCTGTAATAACGGATTTTCTTAAAGAAGCACACATGATCATTTGTCTATCTGCAATCAGTTTCATTCTGCCCTTTCATGCTTTACTGTGTATTGCAGAGAGATAGAAGCCTGAAAACTACATTTCACAGCCTCCCTTGCCAGGACAGATCTTCTGGTTAGCTTCTATCAAGCAATGAATATACCCGGAGGAACTCAAATCACTCTATGAAACAGATACCTGCACACATACGTTTATTGCAGCATTGTTCACAATAGCAAAAACACGGAACCTACTGTGCTGCCCATCAAAAGAGGACTGGATTTTAAAAATGTGGTACATACACATGATGGAATATTACGCAGCCATAAAGAAGGACAAAATTATGGACTTCATAGGAACCTGGATAGACTTAGAATCTATAATACTGAGTGATCTATCACAGAAACAAAGAACTGAGTATCACACGTTCTCACTTATAAGTGGACCTTGAACAATGATCATAATACTATAAGAAAAGGATTGCAGTAGTGGGAAATTGCCTAGGTGGGGGGTGGGGGGTTTGCAGTAGTGGAAACCTGCCGGGGGATGGGGGGACACCTCATCAACAAAGGTACTGGCATAGTGAACATTTGTATACCTAATCTTGAATTGTACCCCACATCTTTAAAATTAAAAATTAAATTAAATTAAATTAAATTTACAAAAGAAGATTAGACCGAAAGGCAGGATGAAAAGAGTAAGTCATTTTTCTTCCTATTTTAGACTTATAGCGGCTCCTCTAGCAGTGACAGCTACACAGGGAAAAAGCAAGCTCCAGGGTTCCTCAGATGGTACAGGTGTGAGTACTGTGCCATCCCCACTACATAGTGTTCAGGTGCTCTGGCCCCAGCACCAGCAGCAGCGGCAGCAGCAGTCCCAGAAATCATCTGAGCTCCTACAGCATCAGTAGAAATGTGAATTCTAGACTTCCTGCAATGGTGGTAGCAGCGGTGGCTCCAAGAGCCTTAGTGTTGAAGCTACTGTGGGCGCTGTATACCTTGGACCTCATCTGTCCTTCAGCTTAGGGGGGTGGTGGTTTCCTGGAGTTACTAATTTCTTTCCCTTTTTACTTGTTTAGCCCTCCTCTCACTTTCGTAGCCAATGTCCTGTATTAAATTTCCATTGATTGAGAAACCTAGCATGACTTCTTTTCCTTGCTGACTTACACAAAGCAGAAGAATATTTAGGAGACTCATAATTTTTGGACTCCAGGAGGTTTAAGATAATATTCTTTTTTGAAATCAGATCAGGATACCATAGAGAAGAAACCACATAAGATAAAGACGTGTTATGTAGATATTAGAAATAATATTGCTGTATTTTAAACCACTGTGGAAACTCACCAGAAGAGCAAAATAAGACACTAACTCATTACCCTGAAAATTGATAAATAAAGGTATCAGACTAAGCATTTATCCTTCCTTTTCTGAATAAAGTATTTTCAGGGTAGTCAAATATCTATTGAAGGGAAATTTTTCTTAATAAAAGAATCACAGCTAATACATGCAGGACAAATGATAGAATTGGAATATTGCAATTCTGCAATACCTAACAAAATAATGGATCCAGGTAATAATCAACAGGCGCTGCTAAAACCATTGAGTGAATAGTTAATGGAAAATTATAATGGTTTGATCCTAGTTGACACCACCTGAGTCCTCTAATTAATCTTAATGTCATCCAAAGTAAACTGGAAAGTTATTATGTACCACAAAATGTAATGGTATGGAAATTTTACAGCACTTCTGTAAAATATTCCTGAAAAAAATGACTTGATCTAACTAAGTCTGCAGATATAACTACGAGCTTGAAAAAAAAGGAGAGACAGAAGAATATACTAATTTACACAAAAGGAACAATAAGCCCAATCCAGAATGTGTTCCTTAAAATAAATGGCATTGGAAAAAAGGGGAGAGCACACTATAATCATTAAAAGAGACTTAAAAGAACAACCAATCATTGCGATCTGTGGCCCTTTTCAATAAGAAAAAGACTGTTTTTGAGAAAATTAGGGAAATTAAACATACATAAAGTATTAGGTGATATTAAGAAATTATTGTCAACCGTGTTGAGTGTGATAATGTTATTGTGAATGTGTGTGTGTTTTAAGAAAAACTTCTCTCTGTTAGAGATGTGAAGTCTTTATGGGAGAAATGATATAATGGTTGGATTTGCTTTCAGACACTCCAGCACCTCTTTTCCAGAAAAAAAGAAAAGACATGTTGGAGTGGGTAGAGATGAAACAAGAACAGCAGAACAATCACAGTTGGTGTAGTTGCATGAACTATATATGGGGGTTCATGATACTGTCTTTTTGCATGATATTTTTCTAAAGGACAATTTAAAATAATTTCCTTTACAAAATTGCTTCTTAAATTGTCTCATTTGTTTTTCATTTTAAATTAACAGCTAATTCCAATACTTTATAAAATATTCAAAGCCACAACAAATATAAGGATATGTTATCTCAATTGGTTTGAGCTTCAGTTTAAACTGAGAAGCCCTGCACTGCTCCAGATGTACATCATGATAGATAATTCATAAAGACAACATTTAAAAGACATTGCTGCTTTAAAATAAGATAAATACCTCAAGGAATCAGAAGTGGAACATAACACAGAGTAATGTGAGAGGGGCTGAGGCTGTAGGTCTTTTGGAATGCGGGTTGTTTACACTAGAGACATAGAGAAAGATGTTTGTTTACCAGCTTGTCACCATTATAAGACAATGAGCTGCTTGAAGAGGGAGGCCATATGTCTTCATCTTAATATGCCTTGAAAAGTGCCTGGAACATATTAGGCAATAATTGAGTAAATAATGAACAAGCAAAAAGTTTGAGAAAAAAGATGACAAAAATTGAAAGGATACTTGATAAAAAAAAAAAAGTTGTCTCGGCCTGTAATCCCATCACTTTGGGAGGCCGAGGCAAGTGGATTGCCTGAGCCCGCAGGTTCAAGACCAGCCCGGGCAACTTGGCAACACCTCGACTCTACAATAAATTAAAAAAAAAAAAATTAGCCAGGTGTGGTAGCACACACCTGTAGCTCTGGCTACTTGGAAGGCTGAGGCAGAAGGATCACTGGAGTCCAGCAGGTGGACACTGGAGTGGCTGTGAGTATGCCACTGCACTCCAGCCTGGACGACAGAGTGAGACTCCAACTCAAAAAAAAAAAAAAAAAGCAAATGCAAGTTTGAATTTGTACAAGCACTGAATGGACATGTGTTATTCTTCCTCTGTTAATAAATCAGTGGGAAAAAAAGGCCCTCTCTGTGGGGCTCAAGAGCACCTGTGTGATTTTTTTCCCCTTCTTCTCATAAGAAGAAGATGGATGGACAGCATGTAATTACTCTGGCCATGATTTTCTGCTTGAAACAAAGTTCTGCCAGGCAATGTATCCCCTTCAAAAAAAAAAAGACTGCTTATCAGCAATGGGGGAGGAGAACATGTAATATGTAACACCCACAGATCTCTGCTTAAAAACACTTTGTTTAGAAATTTTACTTGCTTCCTGTTGTGTTAAACATACATACACATGTGTATGTGCAGATAAATCAGAGGGAAATGCATCCTTTTTCATCACAAATAAAGCAAAAATGGATATTTTTGAATAGCACATGGATCCACAATTTTTGCCCCAGAAATAAAAGAGGTCAAAGTTACCTTCTCTTTTCCCAGAATTTTTCTGGTTTTTCTTATAGGAGTTTGGCCCATTCTCATCTCCTATTCCTGGCTCCTGCATTCTTCCAGTTATGTCTTTTCTAGGACCAGGACTGTTGGGGGTTGGGAGGAAAGGCTACGATCGTTGTAGAAAATACCTGAATAGGGTCATTGCCAGACTGTCACTGCCATCGCCTTACTAAGCTATGATATGGCCATGTGCTCTTTGAGCTATGACCAGGCCATGTTTCCTGGCTTTGGCCCTGTTCCCTACCTTGAGGAGGCGAATCTCCTCTTCCTCTCTCTCCCTCCAATTTACTTTCTAAATAAACTATATTCTCTAATCTTAAAAAAAAAAAAAAATGATAATACCTGCATAGTACTCGCATGATATGTGATAAGGAATAAAGAGAATAAAATTCTATCTCATTTTCAATTGTAAGAGTCAAATTATTATTTAATCAGAGAGGAGAAGTAGCTTAGTAATGGTAAGCCCTAGCAAACTACTTCCAAAGGAAATGCTGAACTACTTATGTGTTATAAATCTGGATATGTTTTCTGTTTTATTAATGATGGCCATTCTTACTGGGGTTAGGTAGTATCTCTGTGTGGTTTTGATTTGCATTTCTCTGATGATTAGTGAGGCTGAGCACTTTTTCATATGTCTGATCAGTCTTCACACATCATGTATGTGCTCAGTTGCTAGGTGGTATGCAGGAGGTCATTATTTCCCAAAAACAATTCCTTCCAACTTATACTGAGAGAAGAATTATGGCCTTTTGCATTTGTTGGTAATTTGAAATAATGAAAAATGTCAACATCCACACTTAAGATATTTCATGTAAATGAAGTGGGAAAATTCTTGGGTTGAAAAAAAAGCTAAGTTCTAGAGCCAATTCTGACTGACCTGCTATGTGGTCTTAGAAAAGTAACTTGACATCTTGAGCCTAAGTTTTCATACTTCTAAGATGAGGGCCTTGGGCCCAAGGCACAGTTAGTGGTCTTTAAACTTCCTTTTGGCTCCGTCATGCGAATATAGACTTTATAGTGTATATGAGTAAATTATATCAGCATTTAAAGTGGCACGTAGACACACAGTGTAGTCGATGAGAATTGAGGGTATCTACTATTATGAGATATGATACGGTAAGAGGGAGAGAAAAAGACACACAGAGTGTTGTTTGCTTTGTATTTTCACTGAAATTCATAAAGGGGTCCATTTAAAGAGCTATAAAAGATAGAAAATTAATTAAAATTCTGACATTAAGTGTATATGAACAAGGTCTTCTAAATATAAGATACAAAGTAGCCCAACTTTTAATTTTTAAAGTAATTTACTAGCATGAACTTCTGTGAACAATAATAACCTCATTACTGCTCATATCTTATGTTTGTAATCAACTGCTATTCTTTCTTTAGAGAGCTGGAAACCACTTCAGTTTGTCAGCCACCAAAACTAATTGTAATCATGTATGATGGTGTGTATCTGTGTGTGGGTGTGTGTGTATGTGTTCTTAATACCTTGTTACAATTCAGCAGCCAGGAATCCACATAAATCCAGACACTATTGCTGACATTTGGTCTCAAGAAATTGTGATCAGAATTCCTAGAGTCTGCAGATATTGTCCTGAGATGTGAATAAATGACACTCATTTATAACCTGCTACCTCCTTTTGGCACTTCATAGCTTTACCTTCAAAGTCTTGTGACATGGCTTACTCTATTTTAGTGCCTGCAAAGTCGTGCCGTTAAAGTGGGAATGGTATCGACAAAGAGTGAAAGAGAGTGATGGACGTGGCATGTCATTACTCTAGGTTTAAAGACTTTAGCATGTTGTTTATGGGGAATTCTATCTTGTCAGAAATGTGCCAAGGGATGTGGGACTGCACCACAGTAATTGATGTCTCAAAGACAACCTTGGGTATAAATGGGATATTTTAAAAATAGCTTTTAAAAAATTTGTTTTACTATAGATGGCGAGTCATAAAAAAAGAGCTTATTGTAGTATAATTTTTAAGAATTTAGGAATAATAAACAGTGCAGTGTAGTATTGAAAACACTGGGCTAAGGGTCAGAAGAACATTTACCTATTTTGTGATTCCCCACTTTAAGCGAGATGAGCTTGGGCAAACCTTTTTATTTTCCAAGCTTTGTTTTTCTTATCTATAAATTGAAGATCATGTGATTAGCTTTGCCTACCCCACAGGATGTTAGGGGGCTCCAATGAGGCACTGGATATAAAAGTGCTTTCTCCTGTGGTGGAGAAATAAACTATGATAAGAGGTTTCTTCTACATTATTATAAAAAAAAATGTTATTGCTAGTAGCTGTCATCACAGCCACAGAAGTATTTAGAAAAGCCAACATTTCCTTTTCCTGTTATCTTCTCATAAAGCATGGTCTCCTCCAACTTTGTCACCAACCACAATTCCCCTCAATTCTATGTACAATTCCTCCATGATTTTCCAAATACCTTTAAGAGAATGGCATAAATCTTTTTGGTAGAATGATTTGAGTTCCTCCGGGGATATTCCCAGGAGGAGGATTGCTGAGTCATATGGAAGGTCAATTTTTAGTTCTTTTAGGAATTGCCACATTGTTTTCCATAGAGGTTGAACTAGTTTGCATTCCCACCAGCAGTGCAGAAGAGCTTCCTTTTGTCTGCATCCTTGCCAGCATCTATTGTTTTTTGTTTTATTAATGATGGCCATTCTTACTGGGGTTAGGTGGTATCTCAGTGTGGTTTTGATTTGCATTCTCTGATGATGAGTGAGGCTGAGCACTTTTTCATGTCTGTTGGTTGTCCATAAGTCTTCTTTTGAGAAGTATCTATTCATGTCTTTTGCCCACTTTTTAATGGGGCTGTTTGTTTTTTTCCTTTTGGCATGTTTTAGTTCCTTGTAGATCCTGGATGTTAAGCCTGTGTCAGATATGCAGTTGGCAAATATTTTTTTTCCCATTCTGTGGGCTGTCTCCCTGCTCTTTTCTTTTGCTTTCTTTTGCTTTGCAGAAACTTTTCAATTTAAAGAGATCTCACTTGTCTGTCTTAACTCTTATGGCATGGACATATGGGGTTTTGATCAGGAATTGGTTGCCTACTCCAATTTCTGTTAGGGTGTCTCCTGCATTTTCTAAGATTCTTACAGTTGGAGGTTTTATGTTTAGGTCTTTGATCTATTTAAAGTTGGTTTTTGTGTATGGTGATAGGTAGAGGTCCTGTTTCAGTCTTCTGCATGTGGCCAGCCAGTTTTCCCAGCACCATTTACTAAATAGGTTCTCCCTCCTCTCCGCAGTGGTTGTGGGTGGAGGCTTTGTCAAAGATGAGTTGGTTGAGAAATTGCGGTCTTCCTTCCAGAATCTGTTTCCTGTTCCATCAGTCTATGTGTCTGTTCTTGACCAATACCAGGCTGTTTTGATTATTGTAGACTTATAGTAAAGTTTAAAGTCTGGAAGTGTGATACTGCCCACTTTGTTTCTTTTGCTGAGGATTGTTTTGGCTGTTCATGGTCATTTATGCTTCCATATGAATTTTTGTATTGTCATTTCCAGGTTTGAAAAGAATGATGTTGATAATTTAATGGATATTATGTTGAATCTGTAGATTGCCTTTGTTAGGGTGGACATGTAACAATTTTGATTCTTCCAATCCATGAGCATGGAATATTTTTCCATTAGTTTGTGTCATTGATTTCTTTGAACAGTGTTTTGTAGTTTTCATTGTATAGGTCTTTCACTTCTCTGGTTAGGAAGATGCCAAGGTATTTAGAGTGTGTGTGTGTGTGTGTGTGTGTGTGTGTCTACTGTGAATGGGAGTTGCTTTTTGTTTCTCTCCCTGTTTGTTGTTGGTGTATAAGAATGTTACTGTCTCTTGCATGTTTATTTTGTACCCTGAGACTTTGTCAAAGTCCTTTATCAGTGCAAGGAAGTTTTTGACAGATTCTGCTGGATTTTGAGGTATAGGATCATGTCATCAGCAAAGAAGGATAACTTAACTTCCTCTTTTCCTGTTTGGATACCACTGATTTCTTTCTCCTGTCTAATTGCTCTAACTAGGACTTCCAACACAATGTTGAACAGGAGAGGTGAGAGTGGGCAGCCTTTTCTTGTTTTGGTGTCAGGGGAATTACTTGCAGTTTCTGTCTGTTTAGTAATGTGCTGGCTGTGAGTTTATCATAGATTGCGCTTACTATTTTGAGGTATGTTCCTTCTATGCCTTCTAGGTGTTCAAGGGTTTTTATCAAGAAAGATGCCAGATTTTATTGAAAGCGTTTTCTGCATCTAATGATATAATTATATGGTTCCTTTTTTACATCCACTGATGTATTTAATTACATTTATGGTCTTGTGGATGTTGGATCAGTCCTGCATCTCAGATAAAGCTTACTTGGTTATGGTGTATGATTTTTGAGATGTGTTGTTGGATCTGATTTGATAGAATCTTGTTGAGAATTTTTGCATCTATATTTATCAGGGATATTGACCTATAGTTTTATTTTTTTGGTTGGCTCTTTAGCCCGTTTGGGTATCAGTGTGATGTTAGCTTTGTAAAACGATTTAGGGACAGTTCTGTCTTTCTCAATTGCCTGGAATACCATGCTGCCCATTGAAACTGGTCTGGATTAAACAAAAAATGTGGTACATATACACAATGGAATATCACACAGCCATAAAGTGGACAAACAAATGGACTTCGCAGCAACTTGGATGGCTTTAGAGTCTATAATACTCAGTGATCTATGACAGAAACAAAGAACTGAGTACCACATGTTTTCATTCATAAGTGGACCCTGAACGATTATCATAATACTATAAGAAGGGGATTGGCAGTAATGGGAAACTGCCAGGGGAGA
>CAUYQG010206861.1:0-21426 GCA_963574415.1 Tarsius wallacei | reverse complement strand
GCCCGGCTAATTTTTTGATGTATTGTAGAGATGAGGTCTCGCCAAGTTGCCCAGGCGGGTCTCGAACCCGCGGGCTCAGGCAATCCACTCACCTCAGCCTCCCAAAGGCACGGGATTACAGGCTGAGCCACCGAGCCCGGCGGGTCATGATTTTTAAAATCCATTCAGTCATTCTTTATCTTGTAAGTGGGGAATTTAATCTGTTTACAACCAAGGTTATTATTGATAGGTGAGGACTTGCTCCTGTTGTTTTGATAATTGTTTTCTGGTTGTTTTGTGTGTCTATTGTTCTTTTCTTTCACTCTTATCATTGTGGCTTGGCAGGGTTTTTTTTTTGTTGTTATTTCTTTAGAAAAGTTTTGATTCTTGTCTTTTTCTTCTCTGTGTAGAAAGTAGAAAGATTTCAAATAAGCAATACACTGATGCATCTCAAGGAACAAGGAAAGCAAGAACAAACCAAACCCAAAATTAGTAGAAGGAAAGAAATAATAAATATCAGAGCAAAAATAAGTGAAATTGAGAGAAAAAAAAACAAAAGATCAATGAAATAAAAAGTTGTTTTTTGAAAAAATACAATCAACAAACCATTAACTAGATTAACCAAGAAATAAAAAAGAAAACACCCAAATAAATAAAGCCATAAAACAAAAAGGAGAACATTATAGCTAATACCATGGAAATATAAAGGATCACTGGAAATTGTTATGTGCAATCATATGCCAACAAATTAGACAACCTAGCAGAAATGAATAAATTCCTGAACACATACAACCTATCAACATCAAATCATTAAGTAACAGAAAATCTAAACAGACAAATTATAAGTAATGAACTTGCATCTATAATAAAAAATCATCCATCAAAGAAAAAAGCCCAGGACATAATTACTTCACTGCTAAATTCTACCAAACATTTAAAAGAAAAACCTGACATGCGTCTGTAGTTCCAGCTTCTTGGAAGGCTGAGGCAGAAGGATCGCCTAAGTCCAGCAGGTGGAGGCTGCGGTGGCCGTAAGTGTGCCTCTGCACTCCAGCCTGGGCAACAAGAGTGAGACTTCAACTCAAAAATAAAAAATAAAAAATAAAATAAATAAATAAAGAAGAAACGATAGTAATTCTTTGCAAACTCTTCTGGAAAATTGAAGAGGAGAAAATCCTTCCAAACTCAATCTATGAAGCTAGCATTACCCTGATACCAAAAACAAACAAAGACATAACAACAACAAACTATAGGCTAATATTCTAATAAAAATAGATGCAAAAATCTCAACAAAAGACTAGAGAGCCAAATTCAGCAGCACATTAAAAAGACTATTTTCTGTGATCTAGTGGGATTTATTCTAGGGATACAAGAATGGCTCAACATACACAAATTGATAAGTGTGATGTCTTATATCAACAGACTGCCTTATATCAACAGAATGAAGGATACAAACCATATGATTATTTCAATCAATGCAGAAAAAGCAGTTGATAAAATTCATCATTCCTTCATGATAAAAACTCAACAAATTAGGCATAGAAGGAGTGTATATCAGTACAATAAAAGATATATACTGCAAACCCACAGCCAACATCATACTGAACAGGGAAAAGTTGCAAGCTTTACCTCTAAGATCTGGAACAAGACAAGGATGCCCACTTTTACCACTTTTTGTGTGTGTGTGTATGTTGGAGTCTCACTCTGTCACCCAGACTGGAGTGTAGTGGCACGCTCCCAGCCACTGCAGCCTTGACCTGCTGGGCTCCAACGATCCTTCCGCCTCAGCCTTCCAAATAGCCAGAACTACAGGCACACACTTACACACCCAGCTAATTTTTGATTTATTGTAGAGACGAGGTCTCGCCAAGTTGCCAGGGCTGGTCTTGAACCTGCAGACTCAGGCAATCCTCTTACCTCGGCCTCCCAAAGTCCTGGGATTACAGGCTGAGCCACTGAGCCCGGCCTTATGTCAATGTAGTACTGCAAGTCCTAGTCAGACCAATTATACAAGAAAGTGGGGGGAAAAAAAGAAGGGGCATCCAAATTGGAAAGAAAGAGTAAATTTTCCCTTTTGCAGATGACATAATCTTACATATAGAAAATCATGGTTGGGCATTCCAGGGATTTGAGACCAGCCTGGGCGACTTGGCTAGACCACATCTCTACAATAAATAAAAAAATTAGCCAGGCATGGTGGTGTGCACCTGTGGTTCCAGCTATTTGGAAGGCTGAGGTGGAAGGATCACCTGAACTCAGCAGGTCGAGGCTGTGGTGGTTGTGAATGTGCCACTGCACTCTAGCATGGGTGACAGAGTGAAATTCCTCCTCAAAAAAATAATCATAAAGCTTCACCAAAGAAAATTCAGATTTGATAAACAAATTTAGTAAAGTCACAGGATATCAAATCAATACAAAAATCAGTGCTATTTTCTTATTTGAACAATAAACTAGTGGAAAAAGAAATCAAGAAAACAATCCCATTTACAGTAGCTACAAAAAATCCCAGAGGGCTGGAGCCAAGATAGGGAGCAACAGATCAGCTCGGCTCTCACCTAGCAAGACAGGGAGTAGGAATTCTGCTGTTGTTAGACAGAGTTACCCAGAGCTTTTTTTGGACGGGTTAATAATTGTGAACTCAGTGAAGGTCTCTTTGAGTGCACAGACTCCAGAAAGCAATGGAAGGCACAGGATTCCAGGTACCCTCTTACCCTCCCCACACCTCTTGCCCAGTTCCAGGTGCGCGGAGAGAAGGAAGACCTGTTTGGAGAAGGAGAAGGATGAGTGATTATAAAACATGATGAATCAGTACATCCCTTCCTAGCAGTGCACAAAACATCAGTTTCATGTGGGAAAAAACTTGGGCAGGATGCAGTGGTAGGCACCAGAGCCCAGGTAGAAGACCCATCTGCAGGATGAATCTGACTGAAGTGTCCACTACTGGCACCTGATGAAGCAACAGACCAGTGCCTCTCTTGTAGGGCAGGGTAGGATAGAGAGTGGGGATCCAGCCACCAATTAAAGGAGGTACCCTGAACATGTTTGGAAAGGTGAAACTCCCTGAAACCAGCAGGACATTCCTTGAACACACAGAGAACAAAAAAAGATGTGGAAATCTGGGTGCCCCACTTCCCACCCCCCATGAGCTAGGGAGCTGAGATCATGCTGGGTGAGGGAGGGAGCCAGCAATTCTGGGTCACCCTAGGTTGATTCACCAACACCCCCACCCCACCAACAATCACAGGCAGCAGGGGGTGGAAAATCTAGCCCATCCAGTTTAGCAGGAAAAAAAAATGCTGCAGTAACAAGACCCTAGCACAGGGTGGAGCTCCTCCCTCTCTCACTGAGTAAAGAGAATTCTCAGACAAATGAAAGATAAAGAACAAGCATTGCTCAGAATTTTAAAGAGACAGTGCACAAAAAGGCAGTCACCAGAGCACAAACAATGGAAACTCTCCAGAAAGTCCTGTCCCAGTTGACAACCACAGAACTAAGAGAATGGATGGCACAAATCAACAGGAACCAAGAGAAACATAAAACAAAACTCAAAGAAATTGTACAGTAAGTAAAAGTGGAGTTGGTCAACTTCAAAAAACCCTCTGAAATAATAGAAATAAAGAACTCCATCCTCAGAATCAATAACAAAGTAACAACTATTTGGAACAAGCTCAACCAAGCAGAGGAAAGAATCTCAGACCTTGAAGACTAAAATATGGAATTAATACAGACTTTTAAAAACCTAGAAAGAAAAAACTCAAAAAGAAGGAAAAAAAGCCTCCAAGAGCTGTGTGATTTGTTAAAAACAAAAACAAATAAAATCTACACCTGATTGGTATCCCTGAACCTAAAGAAGAAAATGAAAACCCCATAGAACAAATACTCCTTGAGGTCATTCAAGAGAAATTACCTCATCTTGTTAGAGAGATGAACATTCATGTGCAAGAGATTTAGAGAACCCCTGCAAGATATTACATGCAAAGACCATCACCAAGACATATAGTAATTTGTCTCCAAAATGTAAACATGAAAATAAAAATCGTCAACGTGCCAGGCTCGGTGGCTCAGCCTGTAATCCCGCGCCTTGGGAGGCTGAGGTGAGTGGATTGCCTGAGCCCGCGGGTTCGAGACCCGCCTGGGCAACTTGGCGAGACCTCATCTCTACAATAAATCAAAAAATCAGCCGGGCATGGTGGCGCATGCCTATAATTCCAGCTACTTGGAAGGTTGAGGCGGAAGGATCGCCGGAGCCCAGCAGGTCATGGCTGCGGTGGCCGGGAGCAGCCACTGCACTCCAGTCTGGGCGACAGAGTGAGACTCCAACTCAAACAAACAAACAAACAAACAAAAAAGAATAATGCTCAGAGACACTGAGCCCCCAGTCAGCAATACAGTGGTTACCAAATCAGCCAGTTTTAATGGCCTATTTGAGAGTTACTGTTCCTTTGCAAAGTGATTCTCCATTTCAGCAACCAAATAAATCAGTCAAGGGCCAAAGTTTGAGCTGTGTGTTTCTCTGTTTTCTTATTTAAATTGTTCTAGTGGTAAATGTGATGAATTGCAAACAGGAAATACAGTAGAATATATTTGCACGAGTCAATGAACTGCAATTGTTTTAACATAACAGTGACAGCATGCACTGTTCCAATATCTTAACCCACTCACAAGTTTCATTTTAATACCAAAATACCACTTATTATGGAATGTACAAACTGTACTGTAGCAATTATATGCCACCTTTTCAGAGACTAAATATAAAACCATTTAGCAGGTTCATGGTTACGCTGTGGTTCAAAATGAATTCTAATTAGCTTCACTGAAGAAAATGTTTTTTTTCTCTTGCCTATAATGTAATATATTTTTCACAATATGACTAAGTAAGCTTAAACACAAGGGGCTTTTATGAATAATAAGCTATGTTTTATATAGTATCTCAACAGAAAAGAAGAGAGAAAATTGATTCGTTTTGGACAGCAGTAAGTCAAATTTCAAGAGTCACTTTGTCCTACCAGAAAGAATAAGACTTTCTAATTCAAAAGAATTGAGTTTTAATTAGGTGAAGGGTTTTTCGAGACAGTAACAAAGGTCAGGAAGATTAATAAGATTAATGACTTTTTAATCTACAAAACTTGGGTGATGATAAGGCACCACTTCCTGTTTTTTCTGAACACAGTCTTCTGAAGGGAATATGTACCCCTCTGTGTCAGCTTAGTATTATAAGGCAAGTCTCACAGAAACTGATTATTTCTTTTAAACACTCTGTGTAAAAGCCAGGTACCTCCCACCAGGTGAGTGGCATCAAGACAGGTTATGACTAATCCAAATGATTAGCTAACATCACCACAAATGCAGAATCATAAAAAAAACTTGTGCCAGTAGCCAGTGTCAGGGACTGGGTGCACAAAACATCTTCACTAAGGAAGCTCATGGTCTAGCAGGAGAGATAGACATGTAAAGAATTAACCACAACACAAGAAAATGGAATCAGTTTTTCATAATAAATTTATGAGAGGCAGGAAGAACATCAAAGTAATGATACAGCATATGGTTTTATCTATAGAAAGGAATAATTAGAATGACAAGGATATCACTTAACCATTTCAAACTATCTGTGAATATAGTTCTTTTTTTTGAGTTGGAGTCTCACTCTGTCACCCAGACTGGAGTGCAGTGGCACAACCTTGAACCTTCCGGCTCAACCTTCCAAATAGCTGGAACTACAGACACGTGCCACCACACCTGGCTAATTTTTGTGATTTATTGTAGGGACGAGGTTTCACCAAGTTGCCCAGGCTGGTCTCAAACTCCTGGGCTCAGGCATTCCTCTCACTTTGGCCTCCCAAAGTGCTGGGATGACAGGTTGAGCCACCATACCTGGCCTGAATAGAGTTCTTTAGAGTTAAAAAGTAAAGGCATGCAAATACCTAGGAAATTAAATTTATTCTAGACCACACTTCAATTGCTGTGACAAAAAACTGCTTTAACCAATGCTACTTTTCTGTGAGAGAAAACTTGAGCTTTCTATCTTAGTGTTTTCATTGCCCAAAAGGTCATAACCTGACATATCTCACTGGTCACTTGTCATTTGCTATTTCCTTCATTTGAAGGAATCCTGACATCCTTCTTGCCCCATTGATTTTAAATTCTTCTGGAATGAAGCAGCACTGTGTACATTGAGAGACAGATTCATACATACTTCTACACAGAGAAAACTTACTATCAATCCATAAGATTTCCTTCCAGTAACATTTAGGGCCCCTTGAGGCATCTGGTCTACCACATGTCCAAATCCTGCAAAGATCTTCCAGACAGCACTATGACCAGCTACTTTTTTAGATTGCTTTCTGTGTGTGATAACAGCCTACTCCAAAAGACATTTCTATTCCATTATCTGTAAAGAGTCCCCCTGCAGACCTCCAAAGCAAAACTCCTGGGAACAGACAGAGAAGCATTTTCTTTTAAATGCTAAGAAATAGGTATCCATGTTTCCTCAGAAATACAACCTGATAGTGGAAGAAGATATCAGAAAATAGTGACTGGATTTCTGCTCCAGGCCTTCCATGATCCCAAAAAGGAAGCCAACAGATAAGGGGCTCAGGGCAACACGCTTTCTCTAGTTCTCCATTCTCAGCAGCTGGAAAGGGTCAAACAGGCCAGGCGGTGTCTTGTCAGGGGTTAAATTCAAGTTAGAGAGTCGACAAGTTCCTTCCCATGGTCCCAGGCAGAACAGCTCTGCTATGCACAGGGTATGGAATCAAATTTTTAATCAGGCAAATTAAATCTTGCCTTCAGCTTAAGGCAAATAAAATATGTATAATAAAGTCATTAATTTATCCCTTAAGTAAGCAGTGCACCTGAGAATTATGGATGATACGTATGTTCACATTTCCAATAGCTATTTACTGGGCACCTTGTCTGGACCAGGCTCTAGGACTACAGCTGTTAAGAAATCAAGAACCTCGCCCTCTTAGAGTTTATATTCCCATGGGAGAGACAGGCAGTCACAGAGTAAATGAATGAATGAATGAATATAACAATTTCAAGTAGTGATTAGAAACATAAGGGAGAATAAGGGAAGAGAGAATGGGGAGGCAGTGAAACTTTTTTCACAGTGGCCAGAGAAAACTTTCTGAAGAAGTGGGCAACCGAGCAGAGTCTGGTGTGATGGGAAGGGGTGACGGATATAAGTATCAGAGGGGAATCTGCAAAAAATTGAGGGTGGCAGCTGGCTACTTGCCCTGCTCACTTGAGAAAAAGAAAAAAACCACGATTCTATAATGCTACCAAATTGTCCTTTGCCAGAATAAATTTCTCTCAGAGTACAGGTGGCATAACAACGAGCTGAGCTTTAAAAAATAATGATGGTATACACACGAGAGAAAAAGATAAATGGCTACCAGATATTTTTGTTTGGTATTCATTCTCAAATCTTTCAGACGCATAAAGAGATGTTTAGATGATGCTTTGCTAAGTGAATAAATGACTCCATTTTAAAAATCTGGAAAAAGAGGATTGCAAAGGCCGTGAGGTGGAAGCGAGCTTGCGGGATCTAAGGACCAGTAAGAAGACTTGGGGTCAGCATGGTAGGGAAAAAGGCTGGACAGGAGGCAGAGGCCAAATCGGAAGGACCCTGGGGCCAATGGCAAGAACTTTGACTTGGTTCCAAGTGTAATGAAGCCCCTGGAAGATTCGAGCAGAGGAGGAATTGCCTCTGATTTGTATGTTTAGAAGTTCATTCCATCTGTTGTATGGGGACCAGGTGGCTGGGGGCAGGAATGGAAGCTGAACACCAGCTGGAGGTGGCAGCAGCAGTCCAGGAAAGAGCTCATGATAGCTTGGACCCAGTTGGTGATGATAACAATGGTGAGATGTGATCAGATTCAGAGTATGTTTCTTTTGACAATAATTGTAGTTGACGAGTAGGAAGTGCTCGGAATTACCCCTTGACTGCATCGTGTAGTGTCAGAGTTCACAGAAGCTCTGGTGGGCAGCATGGAGTCTCACTTTATAGGCAGGACTTCAAAGCCTCCATATTTGCTTCTTGAACTTACAGATCCTTTCTGTCCCACAAGACTTGCAGTTCTTGGTGGTTCTTTTTCACTGCCACTCACATTCTGGAATAGTAGAATCTTACCCTAATCAACCGAATGACCTCCAACGGCTGTTTTGTGGCCCAGAACCAGGTCAACTGTGTATCAGAATCTTCTTTATCACCACTATCCTCTTTTACCTCCCAAATTGGGTAGAAACAAGCACAGTGTGTGAAATGGGGAACTTCCTACTTTGTAAAAATGGCATGGTATCTCTACCTCTTAAGCTGAGAAGACTGCAATCAAGATAACAGACATTCGACATACAGATGAACTTTCACTCTATTTAATTAAAATGTCGGATCATTTCTGACTCACTAGTGTGCCCTTTTGGACTGTTTTACAGAAGTGTGTATGCTTTCCTGTGCTTGCTTTCTTTGCCATTTGTCTGCCTTCTTGCTGGTGACCAAATTCAGTCATTTGTGAATTACTAATTCATGACTGAAGTAATATTTACTGTATACACCTTCAGAGTTTTAATCATTGTGGTCCTTGGGAAATAAAAGAAACAATTAATACATCTTTTTTATGTAGGTTTTTGATACCTTCAAAGGAAAAACACATATTATTTCTTTAAATATTTAATAAGGAACCATGGTGTGATAAGAACTTGAAGGAGATTTTCGATTCATCCAGAGTAGTGGCTGTCAACCCTGACTGCATTTTAGAAACGCTGGGGGTTCTCTCCCTCCATCAGTCAGAATCTCTGCTAGTGGGATTGGGACACCCATAACTTTTAAACTTCCCTGGTTATTCCTATAGGCAGTCAGGGTGGAAAGCACTGAAATAAACCAAGTTCCCCTCCTAGAGTCTCCTGCTCACCTTTTTCAAATGAAAGAAATGAAACCCAAAGGGGGAAGCGACTTGCCAGAGGAAAAGGTAATTTGAGGTACAACCACAACTGAAAGCTGAGTTTCTCAACCACTGGTTCAATTTGTATCCAGCATCTCCAGACACAGAGGCCTGTAAGGGAACATGCAGGGGTTTCTTCTCACCAGTTGTAATCCCGGGGATGCTATCACAGAGGCTTTGTTTCTTCTGCTTCTCCACCTCTGTGTCTTGCCTCAGCTACCAACCTAGTCTAGCTTGGGCCAAAGTGATGCAAAAAAGCTGTGACAGGAGCCCGCAGGAGCACCACCACCATCAATACCTGACAGCTGTTTTTTCTCCTTCGAAGGTGTAACAATCATAAGTGAGCACATATCTGAAAACTTCACTAAACAGGCTATTTAAAAAAAAAAAAAAGCTGCTCAAGAACCACATACAAATTGCCTTTGACTAACTAATCCCATATTCTGGAACTTTTCTTAAGAAAGTAATCATGGATATGCACCCGTGTCTAGCTGCAAAAGAATGTTTACTGCAACATTGTTTACATAAGAGAAAAGTGGAAACATCACCTTTTTCAAATGAAAGAAATGAGACCCAAAGGGGGAAGTGACTTGCCAGAGGAAAAGCTAATTTGAGGTACAACCACAACTGAAAGCTGAGTTTCCCATGGAAGCATCAAAAAAATTTCAGAATGCATCATTAAGTTTTTTAAAAGCTATAAAAACATACATGCAATACATTACCAATTTGGTAAGAGTAAATAAAATTTTAAAAAAATACCTAGAATGAGTGAGTGGTTGGGTTATGGATGGTTTTTACTGTCTTTAACTCTTTTTAAATGTTGTATTTTTTTCAAATTTGATATAGTATATGTATTCCTTTTAAAACAAGTTATAAAAATATATATATATATATATATATTTAAAGCTTCAGGACAATAAACACACACACAGAATTGTATTTGGTTACAAACTATTTTTGATATTTTATGTCCTTCTGCTGGTTACCAGGGTGTATTTTTCCCCTTAGAACAAGGACATGAACCAGGTACCCACTTCATGCCAAGATCTACAAGATGAATAAACATTTGTAATAGGAGAGTCAAGTTAGAATCTCCCTGACTTCATTTGTGAGTCAAAGCAAAGAAGAAAGTGTTAAATGGCATAAATGTTCATGAAATTGGAGATAACATATTGACACAGTCCACATTCCCAGGCTCCAGGTTATTTAGCAATATGTACTTGATTGAGCACTTTCTGGGAGCCAGGACTGCTCTAGGCTTGGGGAACTTCACTGTGGACGAAAAAAATGTGCGAAGGTTCTGCTGGTGAGGAAGAGACAGACAGTGAAAGTGTTAATGGTAGGTAAAATGCAGCAGGGAGGGGGTTGGGTGTGCTGGGATGGACAGGAGGGGGCTGCCAATAGTTGGTGAAGAGATCCGCAAAGGCCACCAGCCCCTTGGATATCCTGGAGGAAGAACATCCCAAGCATCTTCCTGATAAATGAAGGGGAAAACATCTTTTTCACTACTCTTTGGGTTATCAGGAATTACATTTCTTTTCCTTTTTTTTTTTTTTTTAATCAGGGTCTCACTCTGTTGCCTAGGTTGGAGTGCAGCAGCACGACCACAAAGATCATGGCTCACTGCAGCCTCGACCTCCTGGCTCAGGTGATCTTTTCATCTCAGCCTCCCAAAACTGGGACCACAGGTGCACGCCACCATGCCCAGCTAATTTTAAAATTTTTTTGCAGAGATGAGGTCTCGCTATGTCACCCAGGCTGAACTTGAACTCCTGGGCCCAAGTGCTCCACCCACCTCGGCCTCCCAAAGTGTGGAGATTATAGACGTGAGTGACTTAGGTCGGCTGGAATTATAATTCTGATGTAGGTTTTTCAGTTCATGGCTACAGAATGCTCAGATGAATATCTTCTGTAGGAAGTAGGGAACCACGAAAAAGAAAAAGTGAAGGAGGAAAAATGCATTTGTGTGTGTTTGTTGACTATTCCAAGAAACCTTAACTATGTACCTTTTCAGTAGCATGTAAGCGTACTGTGCATGTAAAAAGTCATTTACAACAGAGATGCCAGACTGAAATGGTTAAGAAACAAAACATTTCCTGAGGACCTTCTTACCTAATATATGTACTCATTATATATCTCTGCCTGAAAAGGACATGAACAAGCCATACATTTAATACAAAATTATTTCTAAAACCTTTCTAAAAATCTCTATTATTATGAAATATATGTTTATACACTGAATACAAATGTATAAGCTTACATTTTCTTACAAAGGATGCTCACTTCTAGTAAAACAAAAAATTTCTAAATACCACTACATATTATGGAATAGGCAAAGTAAAAAAAAGTAAATGCTACTTATAGAAATCAATTTATAACCACAAATTTAAAATAGCAAGAGAAATTTAATTTTCCTCCTTTTTGTAGAAAAAGTAATAACTAGATCTAACCATAATCAATAATATTTTGGCTTTAATACATAAAGCACATTTTTCCTTCCACAAATTAGACTGCCAAATGATAGATCTCTCAAAAATTAAAATAAAAGTTGTATTATACTTGTAGACAGGGTTTCTATTTATGAAAACCACCATAATTGTGACTCAGAAGAATAATCATGCAGCACAAGGCAGCCTTGTTTTTCTGGGTTTTATATTACCAACAAAATCCTCAAGAGCTAAGGAGTCTGCATAGGAGTTGAATTTCATTTTAAATCAAATTTAGCGTCTGTCAATTTACACTATCAAATACACAGAGCACCAGTGTCACTTCAGTCACCAAGCAATAAGTAAAATCTTCCTCAGAGTATATATAAGATGAAGTATCTCTTCTAGGGATAAACTGAAAACCTTCAGGGTCCATGAAAAATACTAACTCCTTTATACGTTATGTTAAATGTCCAGAAGTGCAACAATAATAGTTAAGCGCCTTTATTTTTTCAAAAGTTGAGACTGGTTTCTAGACAAATTAACTTTTGCATGAGAGGCATAATCACCCCTTTCAGAAAACTAGAAGATTGAGTTGTAAATAAAAAGCTCTAGGCTGTTTCTGGACCTTTCCAGATTTCATGGTCATAAAATTACTTTCTTTTTGGGAAGCCAGGGATTTTAAAGAAGAGAGGCATCAGGAGAGATGAGGTTAGAATGCTTTTTAAAGATTAGAAGATACAAGGAAAAATTCCTTCCAAATCCTCCAGATATGTATTTCTATGGCCTAAAATGTATAAACAAATCATAGTTTCTTGAAATGCCCAGGCCATATTAAGCTACACTGCCAAGAATGCCATTTAACTCTTAGATGAATTATGGCTTTTAATAACAGAATCTAAAATTCCTGGCTAAACGGATATCCACTCCCAGTAGACAGACAGGTAAAGAGTTACAATTTAGTGCAAAATAAATACATACACACAAACATATATACTAAGTGGGAGAGTAAGATTGTTTTGGTATAGGGGATTAAGATTAAGCATAAATGACAACTTTTCTGCATGTATCATTTTATGAGAAAAATGAGATAAGAACTGAGGCATTTAAAAAATGTTTCTTTTCTTTTCTTGAGTTGGGGGTCTCACCCTATCACCCAGGTTGGAGTCCAATGGCACAATCATGGTTTACTGCAACCTTGACTTCCTAGGTTCAAGCAATCCTCCCATCTCAGCCTCCTGAGTAGCTGGAACTATAGATATGTGCCACCACATCCAGCCGATTAAAAAAAAAAAAGTTTAGAGACAAGGTCTCAGTATGTTGCCTAGGCTGGTCTTGAATTCCTGGGCTCAAGCAATTCTTCTGCCTCAGCCACCTAAAGTGCTAGGGTTACTGCACCTGGCCAAACATATGTTTCTTAAACACCGAAATGAGAGAGAATCGTGTACTCTCAGGCATGGGTAGGCCCTTAGACATCACCCACTGGAACTCTGTGCATGAATCCTGGATTCAGCAATTCCACAGCATTCCCGTTCACTTTTAATCTGAATGCCAGAGAAAGCTTAACCTTTCAAGGAAATCTTTTCCATCTCCAAACATGTCTAACCTTATGCATTTTTATCCTTTGCTGAACCAAGTCTGTTTTCTGTAACTTCTCCTCACTAACCCCAGTTTGACCCCATGAAGCTGGGAACCTAAGCACATTGACCTTGTGGTTGAGGCAGGGACCATAAGTGAGGAGAGCAGGCCAAGAGCCAGACCATAAAAAGTGACAGGGACTTAAGCCAACTGGAGGCCACACTGCTCATCTGAGCAGCCAGCCACGGCTCTGCTCCAGCAACCTCTCGCTGTGCAGGAACGCGGCACCGTCTCTGGGTATTTTGACCTAGAGAAGCCAGAGATTAAAACCTTAGTAGAAGTATCCTGATTCTAAATACATAAAGAATAAATATTAGCATTTAAACAGCTCTGAGAGAACAACCAAGCCACATCTCACACTTTATAAAGAAAAATATTGAGTCTCAGGCCGGGTGAAGTGACTCATGCCTGTAATTCCCGCACTTTGGGTGGCTGAGGCAGAAGTTGAGTGAGCCCAGGAGTTCGAGACCAGCCTGGGCAACATAGCCAGACCTCATCTCTACAAAAAAAAATCTAAAAATTAGCTGGCCATGGTGGTGCATGCCTCTAGTCCCAGCTACTCAAGAGGCTGAGGTGGGAGGTTTGCCTGAGTCCAGAAGGGTGAGGCTGCAGTGAGCTAGGATTGTGCCACTGCCCTCCAGCCTGGGTGACAGAGTAAGAACCTAACTCAAAAGGGAAAAATAAAGTTGAAGTTGAGAATAGAAAAAAAATGACTGACCTAAAGTCAAATGGTTCATCAGAGGTAGGTCTGAAGGAGAGACAGAAACTTAAGGTCCCACTCCTGCCATTACGGAGATGCCTTTCTGCACATCAACAGCGCATCTGGCCTACCGACTTGTTAGCATACTCCAAAACAGGAATCGGCCTTACATTACTTCCTGTGTCCATGACTAAGTAATCGCTGTCCACACTAGCTTTTACCATGTCCCTTCAAGCTGAAAGGGTGTGCGGAACTGTGGGTATGAGCACACACTCAGCAGTCTGCCTGAGTAGCAAGCTCAGCTCTACCATTTACTACCTGCATGACCAAGTCATGCAGCTTGCCTCAGTTTTCTCATCCCTGAAATGGAGATAATAAGGGTACCTATCTCATAGCCTTGTTGTGAAAATTAAATTAATAACATAAAGTGATTAAACATGCCTGGCACAGAGGTAGCACTATTTGGTCAATGTTATTACTACCCAAAAGAGAGCTGCAGTATGAGAGAGAGAGAGAGAGAATATGAATATGTCATATCACTTAAAGGAAAATGTCACCCAAACTGCACATAAATATTCTAGAAAAATATGAGTTCTAAGGCTAATCCCAGCACTTTGGGAGGCCCTAAGGCAGGAGGCCTGCTTGAGCCCAGGAGTTCGAGATCAGCCTGGCAATATAGTGAGATCTCCCCATCTCTATAAAAATAAAAATAAGAAAAATAAATATATATATAATTATTAAAAATAATCAATTAAATTAAAGCAGCTAATACCTTCCAAAGTTTCAGGCATAGGTAGTTTGCACCAACTGAAGAAACAGAAGTAGCTACTTCACAATTGCATGAACACACACGTTAAACTCTTGACATCCACCTACAGAGAAAAGAGCCTCAGTGACTCTCCTGCATTTTTGCCTTCAGCCTTCAAGAGTCTAGCACGCATAGATATATTTCATTCTGGGCTTCTCCTTTCCTGAACTTGTTCTCTAAAGAGTTATTGCAACCATCTCCTCCCTCCCTCCCTCCATCTCCAAGTTGCAATTAGGAACCTAGTCTCTCAAAAGTTCTTTCTAGACTTTTAATTTCCTTTAAACTCTGTACTAGCAATAGACAAACAGAAAGAAAGCAAACATACTCTTAAAAAAAAAAAAAAAGGCAGGCACAGTGGCTTACGCCCATAATCCCTGCACTTTGGGAGGCAGAGGTGAGAAGATTGCCTGAGCTCAGGGGATCGAGACCAGCCTGGGGAACTGGTCTCTAAAATAAATTTTAAAAATTAGCTGGGTGTGGTGGTGCATGACATGGAAGACTGAGGCAGAAAGATCGCCTGAGACCAGCAGGTAGAGTCTGTGGTGACTGTGAGTGTGCCACTGCATTTCAGCCTGGGTGACAGAGAGAGGAAAGGAAGGAAGAAAGGGAGGGGGGAGGAAGGGAGGGGGGGAGGAAGGGAGGGGGGAAAGAGAGAGAGAGAGAGAGAGAGAGAGAGAGAGAGAGAGAGAGAGAGAGAAGGAAAGACAGAAGGAAGGAAGAAAGAGAAAGGAAAAAAAAACCCAAAACAAAATATATCATTTCCTCAACATCACAACTGAGTTACAAACAGCCTCCATTACACATCTACCATCTTTATCTTACACGTCCTTGGCTATGATGAGATTTCAATTTAAGCCAAGTGAAAGCACATACGCAACAGGAGAATCTTCAAATGCTCACCAGTCATCAGATAGAGTTGGAACACCCTGTCTCAAATCACTGAAGCCACAGACAGAAATTGGCACCAGCATTCTGGACTTTTAAGCATGAAAGGGTAAACAAAGAATTCTTTCCCAGCGCTGCTGGGGCCTCGGTGAGCCCCAAGGGTAGGATGATCCAGTGGCTCCTGTGTGCCACTAAGTTCAAGGGTTAACATTTATTCACTACTCTGTGCCCGCTGCAGGCCTCAGTGAGCCCCAGAGGTAGGATGATCCAGTGGCTCCCATGTGCCACTAAGTTCAAGGGTTAACATTTATTCGCTACTCTGTGCCTGCTGTAGACGGAAGCACTGAGCATGCATTCATCCATTTCATTCACATAACAAGCAACAGAGGTAGATGTCATTATCCTCCACTTCACAAATGAGGAAACCCAAGTCCTGGGAGGTGAGTAACTTGCTCAGAGATACTCAATGAAGAAGTGGCAGAGCCAGGACAAATCCAAGGTTAGCTCTAAAGCTCGCTGCGCTCCTAACTAACCAGTCTCCTCAACAGACTAGGAATTTCTGGTATCACCACTTTCCTTGCAGTACACTGAAAGAAGTTTCATAGGCAGGCATCAGACCAGCTCCAAGGAGATGGTGTGGGGGTCACTGCCTTTGCCCGCACTTGAAGGTTCACTTCTGAGCACTCACCCCTTGGAGGGTGCCTTTCTATATGACTTTTTGCTATGGTCCTCTTGCTGTTTCCGCACCGAAGATGTGGTCCCTCCCATCTCTGCAGATGGAATACAGAAATCTCTGGTCCATGAGTTTTTATTTTTTTCAATGAGAGAAGCAGGTTTACCTGTTAATCAATCTCTTTCTCTCTTCCCTAGGATAAAAGGGTACAAGCTGAAAGTCCAGAAAAGGACAAATGGTGTGAGGGGGAAAAGGTACAAAATTAAAGGCAGAGAGAAGAATTAAGAGTATGTTAGAAAGTGACTATGAGTCATCAGAGAAATGCAAATTAAAATCAAAATGAAGATACCACTTCACATGCACTTAAATGGGCAACATCAAAAAGACAGATAATAACAAGTGTTGCTGAGGATGTGGTGAAACTGGAACCCTCACACACTGCTGGTGGAAGTGTGAAATGGTGCAGCTGCTCTGGAAAACAATCTGGAAGTTTCTTAAAAGTTAAATCACAGTGTTGCCATATGACTCAGAAATTATCCTCCTGGGTATATAACTAAGAGAAATGTTCACACAAAACCGGGTACAAGGATGTTCATAGCAACATTACTCATAACAACCAAAAACAGGAAACAACCTAACTGTCCATCAATGGATGAAAAGATAAATAAAATGTGGTATATCCATATACTATCTGACAGTACAAAGGAATGGAGTACTGGCACATGATAAAACCCCGATGAAGCCTGGAAACTTATGTTAAGTGAAAGAGGCCAGTCACAGAAGTCCACACATTATATGATTCCATTTATATGAAAGGTACAGAAGAGGCAAATTCATAGACAGTAAGTAGATTAGTGTTTGTCTAGTTCTGAGGATTAGGAAATGATGGGGAGTAAGGGCTAATGAGCACAAGGTTTTCCTTCTGGAATTAGATAGTGATGATGGTTGTCCAACAGAGTCAACATACTAAAAGTTATTGAAACGTGTACTTTAAATGAGTGAATTTCATAGTATGGGAATTATATTTCAATAAAGCTTAATATTGGGTGGGAAAAGTAACCTGTCATAAAGCAAAACTACTAGGAGAATCTCTTTTTGAATGAAAAAACAGTTGCAGAAGGTGGCAGAAACTCAAAACTCATTAAACTGGAAAGGAATTTTTAAAAATCAGAAACAAGGGTAGAAGTAGAAATTCGATTTAATTGAATTTCAAAAGATACTTGGTGTGTTGGAATCCTATCACGCCAAATGCATAGATACTACATGATGGGTTGCATATCTCTAAAGTCAGACCCTCTCCTGACCTGAAATCTGTTAGTTCCAAACACAAAGGAGCCAGAGGAGAGGTGACGATATATTATTAGCTTTTCATCTTTTAAAGCTTTGGGAAAACTGAACTAAAATGTTCATACATATAAAGGATCCTCTGGTTTGTTGCATCCCCATTTCACAAAATAAGAAGATTTGATTAGCATCTAAAATGTACACTTTTCTAAACTGAACATAGGAACCTGACTCAAATGTAACTAGAAAAAGTAAAGCCTTCAAGCTAGACCAGTGCTGGCAGCATTTGAGATTTAGGCAGAAGAGTTTCAGAGTAAAGGGTTCACCACGCTACCCGGTCATGCATCTCCTCATGACACTAGCAAAAATCAGTGTTGGTCTCCAGTTAAAGTGAACACAGAGTCTCCTCATGTGGCAGATATTGAAAGATAATACGGAGCTTTTTGAGGCTATTAGGAGATGCGGCATTTACACATTTTTGGAAACAGAACAATTAGATGGTAGAGGATGTCCTTTACATTTTTTTAGCCTATAACTTTCAAACTACAGTATTACTGAGCCCTTCACCCACACTATGCCTTCCTCAAGGATTGCGAGTGTGGAAAATGGGCTTACAGCATTCTTTGAAAACAGGGGCGCCATTAATTGATCCACGGTGTTGGCAGTTCTGGAGAACCTCTTTAGACAGGCACAAATGATGCCCCTTACTTTGTGTTCAAAGAAGTTGAGGTTAAGAGTCCATGCATAAGAACAGAGAACAATTAAGAATCTTGCAGAGTCAGCTAACAATCTTATTGGAGTTTAAAGAACAACAACAACAAAAACAAGCAAATAAAAAACCTCCTTCATTCTCTCCCTTGCCCCATTGAGGTTTTAAATATTAAGTGATGTGTTTATTTAAAGGTACTTTACATGACTTAAAGTGCTCTTCTAGGGTCCTTAACACTTGAATATCAAAGTTTAAGTAATGCTCTTATGACTGAAGGTCAGAGTACAGCCTTTTCTCCTAGAAAACTGTTGCGCTCAAGAGAATACACCAAGTCTTTCAGAAGTGCTGCCTAGTAACTTTTCTAGGAAAATAACTGCCTCTCATCCTCTTCATTAATTAACACACTGCATTTTTCTGGCCTGTGTTTTAGAAGTCTGGAACATTTCCCCTCCACACCTGTTTGTGCTAAGGTTGACAAATTTCCTTGACTCAAACAGCTGGTGTTGATTACTGCAGTCAAACCAATTGAATATTTCTCTAATAGGTGACATGAGCTCTCGGAATGGAAACTTGTCCCCAAAGAGGACACCCCAGCAAACACAGCCAAAGCTTGGTGTCCCCTTTCAGCAGCGTAACTATTATTATAATATGGCTTTCAAAGTAAATAATATTTTTGATTAGGAGACTCCACTTAGAAAACGCATATGCCATTTTCTTCCTGTTCTCCCCCACGGGATGCCGTAGCCTCAGCCCAAGACCCCCCCTTAGGGAGGGAGGACCCACTTCCCAGGCGCCTAAATACAAGTAGCAACCCTGGTCTAGAGGCTAGATTGCTCACACTGGTGGCTTATGAGCTTATGCTGACAAACCTGGAGATGGCTTTTGGGACAGAGAAAGGTTCTACCACCACTACGGAAACACTGCCCACGTCAGGCATACACGTTATTGAGTTTGCAGGCAGCAAAGCAGTCCTGGCACCAGCGATCATTAAGATAAAGCTCACTCTTTCTAGACCGAAAAAAAGAAAACCTTCAGCATATTCAAGTTCCCAACCAGGTTCGAAGGATAATGCAATACTGGTAAAAGTAGTTACAACTTTATGGTCACCACGCTCTTCTGGATTAGTTGAGGACTGTTATTACTTGCCATCGCGCCCACGTGTCAGTTTCCCTGAATGACAGCCTGGCACAGCACAGACCCTTTAATATTATTTATGAAGCGCGTAAACCCAGAAGGGGGGAAGCCTCTTAATCTCCCACGAAGGGCTGAAACCTGACTTGAAGGAGCAAGTTCGCGGGTTGCCAGCAAGTAATCCTACCCACTTCCTGATACACAAACTCCTGCATCAGGGCTATACCTGATGCACAGACCCAAGTGCAGAGCTGAGTTATCAGATCCACCGGCTCCAAACAGGTGCGGGGCCGGTCACTCACCACGAAAAGGATCTGAGCCCCGTCCCCCGTTCCCTCCCCACAACCCCACCTGCCAGTGCCTCCTAGGAAAAGTTAGCCCGCCGGGGCGAGCTATGCCAAGCTCGCTGGTATTTTTCTCTCTCCCCAGTACACTTCGTCCTCTCCTCCTAGTAAACGACCCCCACCCCCAAGCGACGCGGAGCAAAACTTCACAGGTCTAGGGAACCGAGACGCGTCTTCCGCGCGGCACGGACCTCCACGAAAGGCTCTGGGAAGAAGGCTCTGGATCCTTCCCGGCACCTCCATCCCCGCCGGCTCCCCCGCCCCCCCGCGCGCCCTGCTCCCCTCGCCGGGGCCTCTCACCTGCGTGGGGCATGCTGATGGTCTCGTTGGTGTTGGAGCCCACGTTGAAGATGACCACGGCGGAGGCGTTTTGCAGGAACGCGTTCCGGATCTTGTCTCTGTACGTGCAGTTCCCGTTGGGGATGAGGGCTATCCAGTGCTTGCCGTGGGTCGGAGCGGAGAACTTGGTGTTGGGGTCGCAGGCCAGGCGGTCGTGGGCCGAGCTGGCCATGACCACCTCCCCGCGGGCGTCCTGCTTGAGAGAGTGCTTTCCGTAGCGCCCGCACTCGGTCTTCTCCGTGCGCAGCTCCGCGCCGCCGCCGCCTGCAGCCCCGGCCCCGGGGTCCGGCGCGGGCTCGGCGTAGGTGATGTTCACGAAGGCGGTGTACCATTCCTCCTTCTCGGCCACGGTGAAGTCCAGGCAGAGCAGATGCACGAAACAAAAGGAAAGCAGCCATGTTGAGAGAGCCAGACTGCGGCACGCTTGGATGAGAGACATTGCCATCTTTATCCGCCGGGGCCCCCTCCCCGCCCCCCGCGCCCGCCCCCCGCGCCGTCCCTCCTCCCCAGCCCCGGCCAACCCCGGGCCGGCCGCTTCTCCTCCTCCTCCTCCTCCTCCTCCACCTCCTCCTCCTTCTCCCGCTGCCGCTCACTCCCGGGCCCCAGGGGCCGCGGCCGGGACGCGCAGCCGCTGCGGGCACCGGATTCCGGGCGATCTGATGGCGCCGTGATCTGATGGTGCCTTTCCCCTCTCAGCCGGAGCGCGGCGGTTGCATTTTGCTTCCTGGGCGCTCGGGGGGCGCGGGGGGAGTCCGGCTGCCGAGCGTCCTGCTCCTTCCCCCGGCGTCTCCTCTCATACGGGTGGCGGGAGCTCGCGGAGTGGCGACTCTGCGCCCTGCAGCCCCGGCGGGGGCGCGGGCGGGGGCGGGCGCGGGGGCGCGCGGTCTGGGGCGCTGACGCGCGGGGTGCTGCCCGGGCTGTCCCGGCCGCCGCCGAGCGTTGGCCGCCAGCGGGTCCGGTTGCGGCCGCGGCGTCCGTTGCTGGCGCGCGCCGGGTCCCCCGGGTCGTGGCGCTGCGCTCCTGGCCTCTCCGGGTGGCTGCGCCCGGGCACACACTTGCCGCGGGAGGGGCGGTCTTGGGGACGGTGGGAGCGAGCGGGCGGAGAGGAGTACGCGGGGTGTGTGTGTGTGTGTGTGTGTGTGTGTGTAATGTGTGCGTGCAAGGAGGAGCTTAGTGTGATGTCAAAGCTCCTAGGCTCCGCTTGCCACGCTCCCTCAGTTTCTCTTTATGGGCAGCAGCGACCCCTGCCGGGTCTCAAATCCAGCATCGATTTGCGACTGGCACTGGAAGGGGGCAGAAAGAGGACTCCCCCTCTCCCGCCCCGTGACCTATGAGTACAGGAATAACTTCCCGAGACTCAAATGTCACAAATGAATCAACTCTCCCCTTCGCTGAGAAAACGGCAGTGCGCTCCCTGATTACCCGTCCTAGGGCCAAAAGGGCAAGGCCAATTGCCATCGAGGACCTTCCAACATGACTTCTGGAATATCTAGAACAGTGGCTGTCAAACCTTTCGGTTATTTTTTATTTTAATTTTATTTTAGATTCAGGGGATACATGTATAGGCTTGT
>CAUYQG010206860.1:0-29900 GCA_963574415.1 Tarsius wallacei | reverse complement strand
ACCACGCCCGGCTAATTTTTTTATTTATTGTAGAGATGAGGTCTCGCTTGCCCAGGCGGGTCTCGAACCCGCGGGCTCAGGCAATCCACTCACCTCAGCCTCCCAAAGGCACGGGATTACAGGCTGAGCCACCGAGCCCAGTTAAAAAAATTTTTATAGAAAAAAGGTCTTGCTATGTTGCCCAGGCTGGTCTTGAACTCCTGGTGTCAAGCAATCCTCCCACCTTGGCTTCCCAAAGGCTGGAATTACAAGTATGAGCCACTACACCCCGCTCTCCCAAGTGATTTTTATGCACCTTGGGGAACTACAGGCTAAACGCGGTGTCTGGCACATAGTGGGTGCTCGCTAAATAGACGAGGCATGAATAAGTAAACAGATGGCAGAAAATGGTGAGTTTCCTGGCCTGGACAATCAAACTAAGAAGAGTGGGTTTGGATTCCAACCATGTGATCGCTCCGCCTCCCCACCATAGGGCTGGCCCAGTGACCCCTCTGCCTCCCCACCTAGGGCTGGCCCGGTACCTGGTTTTACCTGGCCGGCTGGACCCCAATGAGCATCAGGACCTTGAGGGCGATTCTCCGGTGCAGGTGCCACTCCTCAATGGCACTGGCCATGATCAGGCCGCTGAGGAAGAGGAAGTTGGTGTCCAGGAAGTACTGGGGGCAGACTTTGCTTGAGGGCAGGATGCCCATGAAGGGGAAGAGGACGATGGGCAGCAGGGCCGTCACCGAGAGGGGCAGGGCCTCCGTGCACCAGTACACCGCCATGAGCAGGATGACGAACAGGCAGCGGCCTTCCTGCGGGGGAGACGCAGGCTCAGAGGGTCAGCGGAGCTGGGGGCACAGGGGGAGAAGTCCCTTGTCAGGGCTCGTGAGGCACGTTCTTGGGGAGGATGGGGAGCAGGTCAATGCCCAAGGCTTTGACCTTGAGCTGCTGGCATTGAAGCAATTCTGTCCACCTCATAGGACTGTCTGAGAATTAAATGAAATACCCTATTGTCTTAGAAGTAAACCTGAGGTAGGGATGAGAATGACATAGCTTACTTGAAGGAAGTTCTGGAAGGATGAGTGGTGGGGAGGAGGAAGGTGAGGTAGAGACAGAAGCCACTACAGAGTGTGTCCATGAAGTTACCACTGCAACTGGAGCTCAGCTCTGATGGGGAACCCTGGGGAACAGTGTAGAGCATGCCTCAGAGCTGTCTGCACTGGAGGCAAGGAAGCTGCGGAGTGATCTCCCGGCCATTATTGGTCAGGGGCTGCGCCTGGGAACCCTAACTCCCAGCACTTCCAGCCTCCTCATGTGCAGGCTGAGAACATTCCTGCAGCCAGAGAAGACACTCACGCGGGGCATCTCAGACACAGAAGAAGCTATTGGCGTGTGGGGGGAAGGTCAGCGCCAACGGGGGTGTGAAGGGAACACCGACAGTGAGGCCATCTCCACACGGCACTTAGTACAATGCCCCCCACACAGTGCACACTCTATAAATAATACCAATAGCTAACTAGGCAGGGTGGTGTGCACCTGCAGTTCCAGCTCTTTGGGAGGCTGAGGCCGGAGGATCGCTTGGGGCCAGGAGTTTGAGACCAGCCTGGGCAACATAGTGAGACCCTGTCTCTAAGCAAACAAACAAACAAACAAACAAATAAATAAAACAGTAATGGACACTTATTGGGCTATTAAGTGCCAGGTGCTATTTACTCCTCACAAAACCCCAGGGAAGTAGGTACAATTATTATCCCCATCTCATGGATTAGGAAACTAAGATACAAGAAGGTCACTAGCAAGGCAATGACTGAGCAGATCAAGGTAGACCAAAGCAATCTACCTCTATTGCCAGATCTCTTAACCAAGTTCCCTGCTGCTGTTTTCAGCTGAATATTAGAACCAGCGAAAGGCAGACAAAGCAATTTAAGATTTAAGACAAAATTGATCAATGGTTGCCCAGGCTGGGGTGGGAGGTACATGTGTTGTACGGGGTGGGGCCTGCAAAGAAACACAGAGGAACCTTTTGGGGTGATAGTGGTGTCCTAGGCCTAGACTGAGGTGGTGGTTACTCTGGTGTGCACACTGTCAAAGCCTGTCAAGCTACACACCTGCTCTCACAGCAAGAGAGTGATAGTGATGACACCTTCACATCTGATGCATCCGTGGACCACAGGGTCCATCATAAATGGTGCCTTATTAGTCACATGGTCACTGTTGGAATAAGACTACCACTATCCTGCCCTCGCTTTTTTTTTTTTTTATTGTTTTTCTTTGTCGAGATGATGGGATCTCGCAATGTTGCCCAGACTGGTCTTGAACTCCTGAGCTCATGTGATCCTCCCGCCTCAGCCTCCCAAAGTGCTGGAATTACAGGCATGAGCCACCACACCAAGTGCATACCCTTGCTTTCTTATGTTCTCTCAAGGCAATGATCTTGCATGTTCCAGGAAACACGAACCTTTTCTTGGATTGGTGCTGTCTGCCATTTTATGCTTCTTCTTACTCATGGTGAGTTTTGTGGACTTCTTCCCACAGGACATTGAATGGAACACCACCCTAACAAAAACCATTCCAACAACAACAACGACAACAAAAAGAACCACCCCAACACCCAACAGAATGCATCCTTAGCTCAGCAGGACCATAGATACAGGAGACACTATAACTCACTAATCCATTTTACACGGAGGTCAGGGAGACCCGTGAGACAGCTTTGCAACAATCCAAGCCAAAGACACTGGCCACAATGGTCCAGTGGGAGCAGTGGAAGTAGTGAGAAGTAGCTGAATTCTCTCTCTTCTCTAGTCCAGCCTGACAGCTTTGCTGCTAGATTTGCCGTGAAGCAAAGAGAAAGCCCAGGGCAGTGCCCAAGTCGCTGGCCTCAGTCACGGGAGGATGGGGTTGTCATTCCCTGACAACCTATTTCCATACCTTGAAATACACACTCTGAGACTCTACCAGACATGTCCTGTATTGGGGAACTTCCAGATTCCTGAGTCCCCTGGCATTTGTACCAGTCTCACCTTCACTCAAGAAATTTACAGATGAAAATAAGTCTCCTGCAGAGAGAATTTCTATACAGAAAACCCTATGTTCCTATTGACTTAATGTACATTCTTCTGGAGGAAAAAAATAAAATAGCCCCCAGGGTTAACACAAAGTTATCCTTCAGGATATCTACACATCACTTGTTGTGGGCAAGAACAATTATAAAGCAAATGAACTCAACTTGGAACGAATACCCCAGGAACCCAGGTTATTGGACACACATGGTCAGGATTGACAGCAAAAGCAATAATACAGAATTAAACCTTGTGAGTAACAGTCCCCCACGTTGTGATTTCTTACCATCCCATCAGTTTCCTAAACAGGCAAATCCTACGTAGAGGGGTGAGATACCTTAGTGCATTGCAGAGCCCACATCTATAAATATTTATAACCCTGGCCCTTTGTTCAAGCAAGACGGTATATTGAGTCACAGTCCATAAAACAGACAAATCTTGAATGTGAAAATCAGATGAAAAAGAGCTTTTCTGGAGAAGTGGGATGAGGAACTGCCTGCAGCTTTCTCCACCCTCACCCTCCCTCCGCCCACAGCCCATAAGACTTCCATAATCAGGAATTCAGGGGCAGATGGTCAGGTCACCGCCAAGCCCCTTGCATTTCCCCAGCTATATAGAGACTTGAACAAACAGGGGAAGGGGAAGGCAGCAAGCGGGTATCAGAGCTGTTTCTAGAGCCCCCAAGCTCCCCAGGTGGCTGAGATCCTGCACCAGGCCCTTTGTGGAAATGACCCTCTTAGCTCCAATGGCTGTGGAGAGCCAAAGGGCACCATCCCACAGCACCACAGAGACAAAGGCAGGCCCATCGCAGCTGTTTCCAGTGCAGCAAAGAGGTGGGAGAGCAGCGGCACACCAAAGAGCACCCTGTCTCATAGAAACTTCTGAAATCCCAACACTCTGCCTGTGGAGCTCCAGAACCCACCTGGGGAGCTAGTGTATCCAAAGCTTCAGACTTGACCAAGACCAGCCTGGCCTCCTCACAGCTGGGAACCCAAACATCAGCTGCAGTTTCCACAGCTCAGAGAGGCAAAGTGGCTTTCCCAAAAACACACAGCCTTAAAGAGATGAAGCCATCTCTCCTCTCTAGTCTTGTCTCCTATACAGAAAAGGCATGACGCCTTGTCTCCAGTCCCTTACCCTGCTTCATGTTTCTTCATATAGCCGGTCACCAACTGAAAGCAGATTTTATAGCTCTATCAGTTTTCTCCTCCACTAGAATGCAAGCCCTAGAAGGGCAGGAACCGTGTTCCCAATGCCAAGAACAGTGCCTGGCACACAGTAGACACTCAAAATATCTGCTGAATGACTGATGCATGCTTCTACAATCTTGAGAAAATGCTTAACACAGGTTACCTCTCATCCAAGTACCCATCCATGTAGCAAACATTATTCCTGACCACATGCTGAGCTCCGGCCTAGAGACTGGGACAAGGAAAATGACTAAGACACAGTCCCTAAATTTTAGCAAGCAAATCTGAGCACACCAATTATAAAGTAGTTCTCAGCCAAGCATGGTGGCTCATGCCTGTAGTCCCAACTACTTGAGATGCTGAGGCCGGAAGACTGCTTGAAGCCAGGAATTCAAGTCTAGCCTGGGCAATTTAACAAGACCCCGTCTCCAAAATAAACAAACAAAAACAGCAGTGCTTCTCAAACTCAAATGACTTCCCCCAGGTTCTTTCTCTTTCCACCAAATATTCCTTAAGAGAGGTGTGCTGGCAAATGTTGAACAACTGGCTCCCTGAAAAACTGTGTGGGGTGTGTGTGTGTGTGTGTGTGTGTGTGTGTGTGTGTGTGTGTATGTAGGTCAAATTGAATACCTGGCTAGCAAAATTCCTGAAAATTTGGCAATCAAATTTTACAAGTCAGCACAAGCTGGAGCCAGCACCTACTGTAGGCCTCCAGCAGAAGAACATCCACGTGTCATCTTCCAAGTAAGAAATCGGGATCACCTTGTGCTGCAAGCTTGATCTTGCTCAATCTCTGTTTGGTCTTCTGATCCACAATGAATTCCTGCTTTTTAAAATATACAATTACTTTCTGTCAAGTCTTCCTGCTGGCCCAGGAAGACGTGCCACATGTATCCTGTCCTGTGTCCCACCTGACAGAAAGCAGGCGTCCCAACCAGAAAAATAGGGTCCCCAGCAGGGACTGTGACCTCGAATGTCCATAGAAGCCCAGATGCACCATGAAGGAACTCTTGGTGGCCCTTAGACCATCATCTTTGTGCTATGAAAAAGACATGAGTAGAAGAAGTTTCACTTTCACCTTAGGTTCATGATGTGCCACCCAGATTCAAGACTGTAGTGGATCACTCTACCCGCCATTCAAGTTCTGGTGTCTAGCCCACCCTGGTTCATCTCCTTCCACTGCTCAACGACACCGACATGTAGCCAGATCCTTCACCCCCTGAGGGATAAGTGCTAAAACTGAGTTTGGTACAGTGACTCATGGAGCAGAGGAGGAAGGGAACCGAGTCGACCAGTGGGGTCTGAGAAGGGCAGACCCCTCGGGACCTCCTTGCTATGGTCTAAATGTTTGTGTCCCCCAGATTCATATGCTGAAGCCTAACCCCTGTTGTGATGGCAATAAGAGGTGGGGCCTTTGGGAGGTGATTAGGTCAGGAGGGCTTCATCCTCATAGATGGGATTAGTGCCCTCCAAAGGAGGCCTGAGGGCTCTCCTCCCACCATGTGAGGATACAGCAGTAACGTTTCATCTTTGAAGCTAAGAGAATGTCCCCACCAGACGCTGAATGCGCCAGTGTCATGATCTTGGACTTTCCAGCCTCCAGAACTGCGAGCAAAGAATTCCTGTTTGAAATTTACCCCATCAAAATTGTCTCATTACAGCAGCCTGAACAGACTGTGATACTCCTCTCTCTTCCTTTGACTCTTGCCACACCAGTGACTTTTTCAGCTTTCTCTGGCATTAGCAGCATGCTGGGCCATGACCGCCAGGGTTATCACCCTCCTAGGAACAGCTCCCAACCAGGAGGTTGGATAGTTCTTCAAGAGGAACAACTGAGACATGCTGGATACCACCTCCCGGAGGTCCCCAGGAAGACTGAGTCCTTGTAGCCCTAGTACTGACCTCTTCATTAGCATACCTGCATAACTTCCATATTCTTCCGTTTCCCTTCCCTGCTGGCACCCAGATTCTTGGCTGTCAAGTCCGTGTCTCAGGGTCCTTCTGGAGAACCAACCTAAGACAGAAGGCTTCCCAGAGATGGTGACATCTTTCTGAGCTAGGATTTGAGCGGTGCTTGGCACAGAGAAGGAGAGGGGCCACTTTCTTGCCTATGCTGGTGTTTGAGTCAAAAGAAGGGTCATGTCCTCCAGCTGGACGTGGGTCTTATCTGAGCCAAACCCAGTCAAGAAAAGTCCCAGGCATGATCTGACACATGACAGTACAAGCTCTGTCATCAGAGCCTGAGCATTCAGCACCCTCCCCTCTGTCCCCACTCTTGCCCAAGTTCAGACTTTATCAGCTTTCACTGGGATGAGTTCCCATCCTTTGCACAGGTCTTAGCGGCTTCACTGCATCCTCCACATGAGCCACCAAAGGATTATTTCTAAAATGCGCTGTCACTCCCCTGATCAAATGCTTCCTGTGGCTCCTCATGGCCCTCAGCTTCATAGGCATGGCATTCAAGGCTTATCAATAGTGCGTCCCAATACACTCTCCCCATGTTCTCCACTTTCGCTCTTCTCTCGGACACAGTTCTTTAAGCAGTCTATGCTGCCATTCTCTGGGCCTTTGCATATGCTCTCCCCTTTGCAGGAAACACTCTTTACTTAGTGAATGACAACTCACTTTGAAAAAAGTAAACTTTACTGGATCCTCTTCCCTCCAACTACCACCCTGAAGCCCTGGTCAGTTCCAACATCTATGCTTTCACAGAAGAGCAGGACAGCATGGGCTGGGCTCAGTGGCTCAGTGGCTCAGCCTGTAATCCCAGAACTTTGGGAGGCCAAGGCGAGTGGATTGCCTGAGCCCACGGGTTCGAGAGCAGCCCAGGCAACTTGGCGAGACCGCGTCTCTACAGTTATTCAAAAAAAATATTAGCCAGGCATGGTAGCATGCACTTGTAGTTGTAGTTACTTGGAAGGTTAAGGTGGAAGGATTGCTGGAGCCCAGCAGAGGATGCTGGGGTGGCTGTGAGTGTGCCACTGCACTCCAGCCTGGGTGATGGAATGAGACTCTGACTCGAAGAAAAAAATAGAGCACAGGCTTTGGATTTCTGGCAAGATGGCAACAGGACAGATCAGATTGTGAGAGTCTCTGCAAAAGCAAGTGTCCGTAAAGACTCTCTGCATGAGTGGGTGTGTGCTGGTGGGTGAGTGAAAGTCTGTCTGAGGGGAGACTCAGGTTCACACACCCAGGGCTGTCCTCCAGAGGTGATTACAACCCCCACCGCCCTGAGACTGGAGCTGCCAATGCGCAGGATCATCTGCTGTTCTTTGGGCTCTCCTGAGAAAAGCCTGCCGAATCCAGCTGATTTTCATCACCTGGGGCCTGACCCACACCATCACCTGTGACAGCAAAGTGGCTGGAGCTGCATATCTGATCTGTGGAGAGAGAAGATCCGGGAGAGCTGGAGAGAAGCCCCACCACTGGTGAGGAAATGCCAACCGGAGCCATTTTATCTGTCCTGGGACCAGGTAGAGACCTGCATTGCCCTGCCCATCTCCACATAGACTGCAACTTGGGACCTCGGGTAATCTCATCAGATTCAGAGAGTCAGACGCCCCCTGCCCACACTGGATTCAACACAGTCATGTCAGATAAGAGTGGGAAACTGGACAGGCAGCAAGCTGGGTGAGTCCGGATCTGATCCACCCTCCTCCCACAGTAGGCCTGGGGCATCTGACCCATGCTGAGAGCAGAGGGGAGGGGTTGAGGATCAGAGCTGAAAGGAAGTTGGACTTACAGGAATGACCTCAGAGCACGTTTTGGTTTTCTTGTTTGTTTCTTTTGCTCATTTTTGTTTTGTTTTTTGTTTTAGTATTTTTCTCTCTCTTTCTGTTTTTGATTACATTTTCATACTTGCTTTGTTTCTGTTATTTTATTGATTTTTTAGACTTCCTGTTTGTGTATGGGTATTTCGAAGGGAGAGTACATCAATAGAAGGGTTGTCAGTTTGTGTGCTTTTATGAATGTCTGTATGTTTTAGTTTGTTTTTTTTTTAATCTTTTCTGTCTTTGTGTCTCTTTTCATTTGTTAGTTGGTACACTTGTCCTTTTCCCTCTTCTTCTCTCTCTTCACCTTCCTCTCATCCCCCTCCTTCCTTTTTCCATTCTTGCCCTGTTTCTTACCTTATTTTGTTTTCAGGGAGCAAACCTATACCCCCCACTGCACAGACAGATTGTAAGGCAGTGGAAAGTGGGTTCCAGGGGGCCCACACACTTGTCAGTGGATACTGAGATTTGCACATTGTTTCTGAATCATAACTCCCCCCTCAACTAAATCTCAAAACTGCAAAAAGTACAGCCTCCAACCCACAGTCCAGCTTCAGAATTGAACAAAGCCAGAGGATTCACATAAGGAAGAATAGGAGATTCAGCAAACAGAAGTAAAATCTACCCCCCCCAATCCCTGAACAACAGAATTAAAGAAGAGGAAAAAGGGAGGGGGAGAAAATATACACAAATGAAGAAAAATCAAAAGAAGAATATGGGTCTTACACAGATTCCTGGGAGATCAGAACACTGAGAATACAGACTTTAGAACACAAAAAATGAAGAGGCCCCAGAATAACTGGTCTCAAACCACAAACCCAGATATCAAGACATTAATAGAGAGAATAAATAGAATTGAGGAGAGACAAGAGGAAAGAATAAAGGAGTTGATAACTGAGATAACAGCAATCAAGAATACAGTGAATGAAATAAAGAACAAACTGTTAATCAGGGAAAGCAGAATTAGCCAAGCAGAAGAAAGAATCTCAGAGCATGAGGACCAAAATATAGAACTAACTCAAACTGTTAAAAACATAGAAAAGAAGCTTTAAAAGACAGAACAAAACCTTTAAGAGATTACCAATTATTTCAAGAGATCCAACCTAAGATTAATTGGAATCCCTGAGGCAGATAGAGAGACAGAGACCACTCTGGAACAAACATTCCATGAAATTATCCAAGAAAACTTCCCTCATCTCATCAGTGATATGATCATTCAAACACAAGAGATTCAGAGAATGCCTATAAGACAACAAATGAGAAGACCAACTCCTAGACACATAGTAATTTGCCTACACAAAGTAGGTATAAAAGAAAAAATCCTAAAGACAGCAAGAGAAAAAGTTCAGATTACCTACTGGGGAAGACCAATTAGAAAAGCAGCAGATTTATCTACAGAAGCACTTCAGGCTAGGAGAGCCTGGAGTCCAGTCTTTAAAGTTCTCAAAGATAAACAATTTCAACCAAGAATTAGCTTACCCAGATAAGCTAAGCCTCATCAGTGATGGAGAATTAAAATCTTTCCCAGACATTCAGTCCCTAAGAGCTTACACTGCCTCCAGACCAGTTCTACAAGAAACACTTAAGAAAATATTAAACACAGAAGAAAGGAAAAAAAGAACAACACCACCCTTCACAAGAATGCTGGAAAAAGATTGAAAGCACACATGAATCAATTGAAAAATCAAAGAAAGACAACAAACAAACAGCAACAACACCAACAACAAACTCTATAAGAACCTCATGACAGGAATAGACTCTCACATTTCAATAATTAGCCAGAATGTGAATGGACTAAATGCACCACTGAAAAGACATAGAATGGCAAAATGGATAAAATATCATAAGGCATCAATATATTGTCTCCAAGAGACTCATCTCACCAGAAAGGACACTCATAGACTCAAAGTAAGAGGATGGGAAACAAAATTTCAGGTGAAGGGAACACAAAACAAAGCAGGAGTCATGATCTTAATATCAGACAAAATATGCTTTAAGCTATCAAAATTTTTAAAAGATACAGAAGGTCACTACATAATGATAAAATGTTCAATACATCAACAAGAAATATCCATCCTAAATATATATGCACCCAACATGAGTACCAATTTTCATAAAACAGCTTCTAGGTAAACTTAAAAAAGATATTGACAGTAACACTATCATAGCTGGGGACTTAAATATCCCTCTCATAACCCTAGTCATATTACCAAGACAAAAAAATCAACAAGGAGATCTGGAACAGCAATGTGACACTTGACCAAATGGACTTACTTGATGCCTACAGAACACTCCACCCAACAATCACAGAATATACATTCTACTCATCCCACATGGAATGTACTCTAAGATTGACCACATCCTTGGTCATAAATCAAGCATAAATAAATTGAATGAGATTGAAATCCTGCCATGCACCTTCTCAGACCACAGTGGAATAGAAATAAATATCAACACTAATGAAGTTCCCCCAAAACCCACAAAGACATGGACAATAAACAGCATGATGCTAAGCAACTCCCGGGTCAACATGGAAATCAAAACGGATACCTGGAAACAAATGAAAATGAAGAAACATTTTACCAGAACCTCTGGGATGCCATGAAAGTAGCACTAAGAGGGGAATTCATATGTCTACAAACACACATGAAGAAAACGGAACGATCACAAGTTAACAGCCTAACAAAACACCTAAGGAAGCTGGAAAAGCAAGACCACCAAGACCCTAACTTCAGCCGAAGAATCCAGATCACCAAAATAAAAGCCCAAATTCAGGACATAGAAGACAAAAAGATAATACAAAAAAATCAACCAAACAAAATGCTGGTTCTTTGAAAGGATAAACAAGACTGATGGTCCCCCAGCTACACTGACAAGAAAAAGAGAGAAAAAGCCCAAATAAACACAATCAGAAATGCAAAAGATGACATTACAACCGACCCCGAAGAAATACAAAAGATTATCAGAGACTACTATGTCCACTTGTATGGAAACAAACTTGAAAACCTAAAGGAAATGGAGAACTTTCTGACATCACACAACCTCCCCAGGTTGAAACAAGAAGAAATTGAGACCCTAAATATATCAAGAACAATCCAGGAAATTGACTATGCCACAAGAAAACTACACACAAAAAAAACCCTGAACCAGATGGCTTTCCAGCAGAATTCTACAAAACATACAAGGAGGAACTGATACCAATCCTATTGAAAGTATTCCAGGCAACTGAGAAAGATGGAACTCTCCCCAAATCTTTTTACAAAGCTAACATCACATTGATATCCAAGCCAGGTAAAGGTCTAACAAAGAGAGAGAACTACAGGCTAACATCCTTGATGAACATAAATGCCAAAATTCTCAACAAGACCCTAGCAAACCGGATTCAACAACGTATCTCAAAAATCATCCACCACGACAGGCTTCATCCCTGGGATGCAGGACTGGTTCAACATTCGTAAGACCATAAATGTAATTAAATACAACAACAGATGTAAAAACAAAAACCACATGATTATATCACTAGGTGCAGAAAAAACTTTTGATAATATCCAGCACCACTTCTTGATAAAAACCCTTGAACATCAAGGCATAGATGGAACACACCTCAAAATAGTAAGAGCCATCTATGAGAAATCCATGGCCAGCATACTGCTAAGCAGACAGAAATTGGAACCATTTCCCCTGAAAACTGGACTAAGACAAGGATACCCACTCTCACCCCTCCTTTTCAACATAGCTTTGGAAGTCCCAGCTATAGCAATCAGACAAGAGAAGGCGATCAGGGGTATCCAAATAGGAAAAGAGGATGGAAGTTATCCCTCTTTACAGACGACATGACGCTATACCTTGAAAACCCAAGAGAATCTGTCAAAAACCTGCTTGCACTGATAAAGGACTTTGGCAAAGTCTCAGGGTATAAAAGTGTGCAAAAGACAGTCGCATTTCTATACATCAACAATAAACAAAAAGAAACCCAAATAAAAACCACAATCCCATTCACAATTCACACACACACACACACACACACACACACACACACACACACAAATACCTTGGCATCTGCCTAGCCAGAGACGTGAAGGACCTTTACAATGAAAACTACAAAACACTGCTGAAAGAAATCAAAGATGACACAAATACATGGAAAAATGCTCGTGGATTGGCAGAATCAACATTGTTAAGATGTCCTTTCTACACAAGGCAATCTACAGATTTAATGTAATACCCATTAAATTACCAGCAGCATTCTTCCTCCACCTGGAAATGACAATACAGGAATTCATATGGAAACATAAATGACCATGAATAGCCAAAATAATCCTTAGTAAAAAATAAGAGATATCACACTCCCAGACTTTAAACTTTATTATAAAGCTACAAAAGTCAAAACAGTCTGGTATTGGTACAAGAACAGGCATATAGACCAATGGAACAGGATAGAGATTCCAGAAACAAAACCTCAATTTCTCAACCAACTCATCTTCGACAAAGCCAACCACTGGGAGAGAAGAACCTATTCAGTAAGTGGTGCTGAGAAAACCGGCTGACCACATGCAGAATATTAAAACAAGACCCATACCTATCACCATACACAAAAATCAGCTCTAAATGGATCAAAGACCTAAATGTAAAACCTCAAACTATAAGAACCTTAGAAAATGCAGGAGACACCCTTATGGAAATTAGAACTGGCAATCAATTCCTGATCAAAATCCCAAGTGCCCATGCCATAAGAGATAAGATAGACAAGTGGGAACACATCAAACTGACAAACTTTTGTAAAGCCAAAGAAACCATCAAGAGAGCAGGGAGACAGCCTACAGACTGGGAAAAATATTTGCCAACTGTATGTCTGACAGAGGCCTAATATCTAGGATCTACAGGGAACTCAAACATTCAAAAAAAAAAACAAAACAAAAAACCCCAGCCCCATTACAAAGTGGGCAAAAGATATGAATAGACACTTCTCAAAAGAAGACATACTAGCAGCCAACAGATACATGAAAAAATGCTCAGCCTCACTAATCATGAAACAAATGCAAAACTACACTGAGATACCACCTAACTCGTCAGGATGACCATCATCAATAACAAAAAACAACAGATGCTGGAGAGGATGCGGCAAAAAGGGAACACTTTCACACTGTTGGTGGGAGTGTAAACTAGTACAGCCTCTGTGGAAAACACTCCTAAAAGATCTAAAACTCGACATTCCATACGTCCCTACAATCCCCATACTGGGAATATACCCGGAAGAACTCAAATCACTCTATGAAAAAGATACCTGCACATGCATGTTTATTGCAGCATTTTCTACTATAGCAAGAACATGGAACCAACCGTACTGTCCATCAAAAGAGGACTGGATTTTAAAAATGTGGTACATATACATGATGGAACATTACACAGCCATAAAGAATCACAAAACCATGAACTTCACAGCAGCCTGGATGGACTTAGAGCCTGTAATACTGAGTGATGTATCACAGAAACCAAGAACTGAGTATCATATGTTCTCACTCACAAGCAGAACTTGAACAGTTATTGTAATACTATAAGAAAAGGATTGACAGTAGAAAGAAACTGCCGGTGTGGGGGGGGAAGGGGAGGTGGGCTTGGCACAAGTAGGAATCTGCCCGAGGCCGGGGGGGCACACCTCATCAGCAAGGGTACATGCATAATGAACATTTGTATACCCAACCCTGAATTGTACCCCACATCTTTAAAAAAAGAAAATTAAAAGAGGAAAACAAAAAAAAGAACACATGCTTTGTTGCCAGATCCTCTAGGTTTGGATCATAGCTGTTCCACTATGACTCTTGTATGACCTTGTGTAGGTGACAACTTCTCTGTGCTTCAAGTTTCTGTCACTTTCAACTCAGACTCCTGGCTAATGCAATCACCTTCTCCATTTAAAAAAATAATACCACTTGACATTTTAATAGAACTTATCATGTGTGATCTCCTCCTTATACTTTCAAAATTCATAATATATTTGTCACATAGTGAAGAAAAAAATAAGAACTAACTTTTTTTTAATACTTACTATATGCCTGGAACTGTTCTAAGTATCTTGCATTTATTTGTTCATTAAACAACCTTATGAAGGGAAGATTACTATTATTTTCACTTTCATTTCACAGATAGGAACACTGAGGCACAGCGAGGCTAAGTAATTTTCCCAGAGCTACATGACTAAGAAGTGATGCTCTGGAGTTCAAACTTAAGCAGTGTGGTTGTAGATTATATGTTTTTATCAATTACATCTTGCTGCCTCCCATAGACTGTCATGGTATGTCAACTGGGAGGAAAAAAAGAAAGAAGAAAGAAAGGGAGGGAGGGAAAGATGGAGGATAAAAGAACAGGTGGCCATTTCCTAGTAGGTGTTAGTGTGACCATGCAAGATTAATCTATATATTTTTCAACAGAAAGATCAGAAAGGTAAGTTTTGCTTTTAGGATATCTACTTGTTACTTTGAAATGAGTCTGTCAATAATGGAAATATATATTTTATTTCTTTGAGTAGACATGTTAGTGTAGTTCTAGAATAAAAGGAACTGGGATCCTATACCCAGAAAAATACATTGAGTACATTCTATACTGATAAAATAACCAACTGAGTCAGCTGCTGGGAGTCACACCCACAAGGACTTAAGTAATAACTGTGTGGGACTTCCCGGCACATCATCCAAGGTCACATGATATATTCCCCAAAAAATAGTTCTAAAGCCAAATAAGTTTGTCAAGAACTGTTCTTCCTACCACTTCCCTAAAAATTCATAATTGGTACATTGAAGGCTCTTACAAACCATATAGTAAACACATTTATTTGTCTTTGTTTAACTGAAAGTTTCCAAAACACATTTGATCATAGACTGAAATATTCCTTAAGATCCTACACAACTTTCTGAATGACTTTTGGGTCAGTGACAAAATTAAGGTAGAAATTTAAAAATTTTTGAAATGAATAAAAACAGAGGCACAACATACCAAAACCTCTGCTAAAACCAAAAACATGGCTAAGAGGGAAGTTTATGGTGTTAAGTGCCTACATCAAAAAGACAGAGAGATTACACATTAACAATCTAACGTTGCACCTCAAGGAACCAGAGAAAAGGGAACAAACCCAATCCAAAGCTAGCAGAAGAAACAAAATAACAAAGATCAGATCAGAGTTAAATGAAATTGAGACAAAAAAAAAATTGCAAAGGATCAATGAAACGAAAATTTGGTTCTTTGAAAAGATAAAGAAAATGAATAGAATGCTAGCTAGATTAACCAAGAAAAGAAGATTTCAATATGCACAATCAGGAATGAAAAAGAAGACATTACAATGGATACCACAGAAATACAACAGGATCTGCTCACTCTCTGTCTTCCCAACTGGAAAGTTCCATGAGAAGAGGGATCCTGCTTGTTTTGTCTCATTCACTTGTGTTCCCGGCACATAGCCTAGCACCCAACACATGGTAAAGGCTTGTATCAACAAGTGTGAAATGAGTGAATGGACAAATGATCATGACTCCTACTCTCTGCTAGGCATCAGGATGCAGAGATGAGCAAGAGAAAATCTGCCCTCAAGGAGCTCAGAGTCTCGGGGTCAGGCAAGGGGAGGAACTTAAATAAATACGTGCAGTGCAGAACAACAAGTCCAATCATAGATGTGGCTTTAACTAAGCTAAGGACGTGGAGGAGACAATAATTACTTAGCTTAGACTGCAGGGGCCTCCAATCGCTGGGCCACCAGTACTGGTCTGTGGCCTGTTAGGAACCAGGCCACACAGGAAGAGGTGAGTGGCAGTTGAGCAGAGCTCCATCCTCTGTCAGATCAGTAGTGGCATTAGTTTCTCATAAGAGTGCGAATCCTATTGTGAACTGTACATGTGAGGGATCTAGGTTGTGGCTGTTTATGAGAATTGAATGCCTGACGATCCCTCCCTCCCTCCCACCTGTCTGTGGAAATACTGACTCCACAAAATTGGTCCCTGATGTCAAAAAGCTTGGGGATTGCTGGCTTAGAAGACACAAGAGATTACTAGCAGGGAAGTTTTTCAGGAAGAGTGACTTACAGAGGCCTAAAGTCAGAGCCTCCCTTTGTCCAGTAGGTACCGGCCTTGATTTGCCTAATGTACTTTTAAATCTGAGAGTGAATTACTGGAACAGAAGAGGAACTCTTGCAAATTTGCTTCTCTAACTCAACAAGAATTGTGTGTGTGTGTGTGTGTGTGTGTGTGTGTGTGTGTGTGTGTTGCTCATGAATAGTGCCACATTTACACATTTAAGAACAGAGCTTCCCTGCTAGTCACACTCTAAGGCCAGAACATAATCAATGACAAACATCTAAAAAAGAACATGACTCAGATCTTCCAATATCAAAAGGATAGTTTGAACAATCTTATACTAATAACTTTGATAATGTCAAGGAAACAGAGAAACTTCTTGAAAAAGTACCTTACTCAACTCTCAGAAAAAGAAAGAAAAAAACCTGAATTTTCCAGAGTCTATTAAAGAAACGGAATCCATCATTAAAAGCCTTCCCACAAAAATACCAAGCCTTGCTGACTTCAATGGTAATTCTATTAAACACTAAAAGAATAAATAATGCCATCTTACACAAACTCTTTCAGAGAACAGAGAAAAATGGAACACTTCCCAATTCGTGTTACCTGAGTTATCCTGACAAGGGCATTTCAAGAAAAACACAAGAGGCCAGGCACAGTGGTTCACACCTGTAATCTTAGCACTTTGGAAGACCAAGGCAGGAGGATTGCTTGAGTCCAGGCATTCTAGATCAGCCTGGGCAACATACAAGGCCCTGTCTCTAATTTGAAGAAAAATAAAAGAAATAAAATAGAATAGAATATTGACAGTGGCATGCAAAGTCACCTGGAAAACTTCAACTCTGAGAAGCTCTGGTAAGAGTTTCCTTCCCCACCCTGCTACATATCCCTATACAGAAGAATAGTTACAGTCATAGTGACAAACACAAACACCAACATACAAGTTTCAGAAATCTGATGTGTATCAACTCATTCAATGCTCACAACATCCTTTTCGAGGAGGTGCTATTACTTTCCCCCTTGTTTCAGAGGGAAAGTATTAAAAGGCATCTATTTAGGTCATGCATATAAAGTTGTGACCCAGGAAAATCAGTCCCAGTGTTGCAGGGTAGTGTTGGTCCAAGTAGGAATTCTAATTTTTATGTATGTATGTATTTATTGAGTCAGGGTCTCACTGTGTCACCCAGGTTGGAGTGCAGTGGCACAATCATGGCTCACCGCAGCCTTGACCTCCCAGGTTCAGGTGACCCTTCCACCTCAGCCTCCTGTATAGCTGGGCTACGGTCTCATGCCACCATGTTCAGTTAATTTTTAAATTTTGTTTTGTAAAGATGAGGTCTCGTTATATTGCCCAAGCTGGTCTCGAACTTCTGAAATCAAGAAATACTCCCTTCTTGGCCTCCCAAAGTGCTGGGATTACAGGCGTGAGTCACCACACTCAGCCCAGAGATTCTAACTTTTAAACTCTTCTCTCTTAAACATTTAAGGGACTCCAAGTATAATGATTGCTAACAATTATTTAACGAGTAATTAATTTCCAAGTAATTTGCATTTATGAACTTATTCTATTCCCACAACCATCCAATCCTTTGAGACAGGTATTATTAGCTCAGTTTACTGATGTGACAACTGAGGCAGAGAGGATAAGCCAGGAAATGTGCCCACAGTTGCTGAGGCAGGGCTAGGATTTGAATCCAGAGTCTTCTTTCTCTACCACTATGTATTTCTGCACAAGCCATGACTATTCTTGTCAAATTCCCACATCCTCTTTGCACTGTAGCATGCCTGAAATCTCTCACATTCCTAGGCCAAAAGAACCTCTCCTGAGTGTCCTGGCCTGTCCTTGCCATCCCTGCACCTCCATCACTTCCATCTTGTCTCCACTACATCCCGTAGGGCATGCTTTTAATAACCATCCCATTCTATCCCAGTCCCCCACCTCAGGAACCTCATCCTTCTAGCTCTGGCTCCTTTTCTCCAGAAGAGCATCTAACTGGAAGCTCTAGTCTTCTCTTCATGTGATGGCAACGACACCCACAGTCACCATAATACTACTAATCATCATCAACACCTACTGAGAATTTGCTATGTGCCAGGCACTGTTCTAATGACCATAGCTGCATTATCTTAACGTAATTGTGATTGTTGCAACAACCCTGTGAAGTAGGTTCTATGATTATCTCTAGTTAACAGATACGGTGACTGAAACACAAGTGATTCAGTAACCTGATCAAAGTCACAAAGATGAGAGCAGTGGACAGCCTGCTTGGTAGAATCTGGGCATGCTGCTCTTATCATTATGCTATTACAGAAGGAGCTAAGCAAGCTAGTCCCAAATGTCCAGTCAACACGGGGATAGATAGCAGTGAATGATTTTTTTAGCTTAAGTATATCCCATACAATATTGGGATATATTTATACTTTAAAAATCACTCATTCACCTGAAATTCAAAGTGAGCTGGGCTCCCTGTATTTTGTCCAGTGACCCTAGCTGGGCTAGTATTCCAAAGATGTGAGGAGAGAAATCCCAACCATTTCTGAAGACAAGATATGGGCCATGAGGAGGGAAGGTCAGCCCAGGGCCACCTTAAATCTTGCCTAAGAGGTCTGCTTCTAAGTGATATGGAACTTCCAAAAGAGTTCGCAAGTGTGGGAAACCGGGGTCTGGAGCGGAAGAGCCAGAGAAAAATGTATTTCTCAAGGGAAGGGCTGTGATGTGTTCCCCGAAAGGGAGCCCTCTACTCCCCCAACCCTGTGATGCTCACAAGAGAAGCGTTTGCTACAAAGGAGGGCCATCACGCACTCACCTACTCCCTTGTCTCTTCTTGCCCCTGGCTTCTCTGGCAGGGGATGTCATAAACCTTGCTCAAGAAAGAGAGGGAGAAGAGGTGACACCCTAGAAGGGATGCAGGAGACAAGGGTCTCTCTGTCCTCTTTCTTTCCCAGATTTCGGCCTGTAGAGCACCTGGCTAGGGGAGGGGAATGATTTCATTTCAAACCAACATCCACATTTTGACCTTCACCTGGAACTGACCATTCCAATTTCTGAACTGAGGCCATGTTGGTGTACCAAAGTTATTGGAGAATTTTAATTACTTCTCAAGAGTGATAGGAAAAGACAGCTGTCTACAGGGGGCTTTGCCCAAGCAACAGGAAAAGAACTTTCCCCATGGAAAACATTTCAAAGCAATAGCTGGAGAGAAAAATAAACCTGACTTTGTTTAATATTAGCTTTATTGAGCTATAATTTACATACATTCACATTCATCTATTCTAAGTACCATTCAAGGAGTTTTGAAAAACGTACACACCCACGTGACTGATATCCCAGTCAAGAGAAAGAACATTTCCATCTCTGAGAAAGTTCCCTCATGCCCCCTTGGGGTCCGTCCCTGCCTCCCCTCCAAAACACTGCTGTGACTTTCATCGCTATAGAGTGGATTTGTCTGTTCTTGACCTTTACATAAATGGAACCATACAGGGAGTACTTTTGTGTCTGGCGGTTTACTTTTATTTTTAGCAACAAGAATGAGCTCCAAGTCTGTCTGGCTGTTTTGCTCAGTATCACGTCTGTGAGATGCAACCAGGCAGTTGCATGGATCAGGAGTCTACACTTTTTCGTTGCTGAGTGGTATTTCATCCTGTGAATAGAGGGCAAAGTCTTTGTACATTCTCCTCCTGATGGACATTTGGATTACTCCTTGTTTGAGGCTATTATGAACAAAGCTATTGTAAACATTTGGGTGTATCTGATTTGGGGTGACATCTTGCAAGTCCTTTCATGCATTGTATTCACTCTAGGTGTTACAAATGTGGGACGAAACACTGTTAAATTCTGACTGCAAGGGATGCCTTTCAAAGTTGTATCCTCCCCCCTTCTCTTCTTCCTCCTCCTCCTTCCTCTCTGCCCCCTTCTCTCTCTCCCTCCTCTCTCTCTCCTCTTTCTCTTTCCTCTTTTTGCCTTTCCTCCAGTCTCTCTCTCCCCTTCTCTCCTCTCTTCTCTCCCACTTCCCTCTCTCCCCCTCCCTCTCTCTCCTCTCTCTGGATACTCCTGCCAGGATGTCAACAGCAGCCCTCTGTGAAGGCACGATTCCAGACTCAGCACGTGTCAGCTGGGGAGGTGACCTGCGGGAAATGGCAGGAGTTGGGAAGTCGATCCTTGGCCCACATGGGGCTTTGGCAGCAAGTGGGTCAAGAGCGTGTTTTATTGCCTTGCTGGTTAGGAGTTGGAGCAGGGCCGGGTGACCTCGCATAGCTTTCCTGCCCCGGCTGAGCTTCATGGGGGAAACAGCTTCAGATTTGCCAGCTGGATGCCAGACATCTGGTGGGGAATTAAGCGCTGCTGCCCACTTTCCCTTCCTACTCTGCCAGGCCTTAAGGACAAAGCCAACTCCAGAGAGTAAAAGTCTCCCGGGAGGCATGGAGGCAGGGGTTGGAGAGCTGAGCCTGGGAACGCTGAGTGGTGGGCTTTCAGGTCACACAGGCAGACCCACTCCCCACTCCAGGTCTCTGCACCTACTGTTCCCTCTGCTGGCACGGACACACCCCGTCTCTGACTGGCCGGTGTTGTTTAGTCCTCACTTCAAAGGCCACTCTTCGGGTAGTCCTTCTCTGATCACACTGTTGATTGTGGTCTGCTCCACGTTGACCACTTCCCTCTTGTGTGCAGATACTTATCGCTTGCTGAGGCTTATTTTTTATTTGTTTACTTACTATTTATCTCCGTCTCTTCCCCCCAGACCAAGAGATCCAGGCAGACACCTCTATCCTCAGTGCCTCATAGATATTTGTTAAATGAATGAATAAATGCAGGGGACGATTGAACAAGTGAAGTGGGCTGTTGGAAGAAAAACCACCTCGTTTTCTAAAGTTTGATTTTGACAGTGCTGTGGGCACAGAAAACCATTATTTTAGCAGGGGGAAGATGTCCAAACCTGATGATAACTTACAGCTGGCATTGGGCTTCAGTGGCATGGGGGCAATAGGGAAGGGTGGAGACTGTGGTGAAGTGGGGAGCACAGGCCTCCCCTAAGGACTACTGCTGCTCAGCTCTCTGATTGTTGTGATGGGGGAATGTGAGTCCCATAATGCCAGCTCTCCTGATTTTCCAAGAGAAGCTTAAACATTTGCTTTTATGTAAAATCTCGCAGTTTTAAAAGATTTGCTCATTAAAAGCAAAGTATGGGCCAAAAAATTGGTGACCCATAGTCACCAATTCATGACCTCTCATCTAAGTGGCTTTAATTGCTGGAGTCATGGATGCCTTTGGTAATTAATAAAAACCCCAGAATGGTGCTCATACATGTACAAGGGGAGGGGGGGACCCCCAAAAACACAGAATTATCTTTTGGCAGACAGGCCCCTTGTACGGGCTCCCCCCCCACACACACACCCCCCACACACACCCAGCTAAGTGTTCTAGGAACCCACCAGCATCAGTGTACCAGCTAGCATTGTTCTGGGAGACTGCATTCAGCTATAATGAAATTTTCTTTTTTTTTTTGGAGATTCTTTCAGTATGTTTGCCCATTTCATGATGGGTGATTTACAAGCACACCTGCCCACACTGCACTGAGTGTTCAGCAGTTTTTGACCAAAAACGCCATGACCCTCATCTGTGCCCTACCTTCCTTTTTCATCTGGTCTCACCCAACCAACTTTTTTTGCGTTTCCCCTGATGAAAAAAGGCTTCAGGGAAACTTTTTGCTGACGTGGAAGAGGCGAAACAAAAAACAAAAAAACAAAAGTCATCAAAATTGAAGAGTTCAAAAGAGTAAAATGAAATAAAATAAAATAGTTTTGAGCCGTGGAAAAAGTATCTTGATATGAGTATTGCATTAAACGGAGAAGACTTTGAAGGAGATTGAAGTTTAAACATATAAGAATAAATACACAATTTTTTAAATAAATAAATTCCAGGTTTTTGGATCCCCCCTTCATATAATACTGAATGTAATGAAGGTATCAACAGAGTCATGGGGGGCGTGGGCAAAGGACTCGGTATTAAAATCCCTGCTCCATTTAAAAAATACTCATTTACTAGGGGTCTGAAGGGGAGGAGTGATTTCTTCAGGACCACAAAGCACAAGGGCAGATCTCATTGTTCTCAGGCCTGGGTACAGCTGAAATAGTGGAAATACAGGCCAGGGGAGAGTTGAGGGCACGGGGAGTGGAACGGGGTGGAGGAAGGTCCAGGCGGATCTGGGATTATAGTCCACCTTTCAACCTCTGCCTCTGGGCCCCTGTTTTGTGAACTCAGACAGGCCACTGGCCGCGTTGTGGTTCAGTCTGCCTGTTTGCAAAATAGAGGCTTCCCTTGGTACCTCAGGGCAGATTAAGGTAGGCTCATGGAGTCACATGATCCCAAGGCTCCCGGGCCTTTGAATTTTAACTTCTGGAGTTCAGAGGTTGGGAGAGGTGTCTGATCCTGCAGACTCAAATTCTAGGTCAACTCGGGGTGAGCAGTTTGCCTCTTTGTCCCTTTGTATTGTCCAGAAGCTCCACTTCAGGAGGGAGAATCTTGCTGAGTGGGCCCAGAGCCGGTGGAGCAGCGGCCCCAGATGAAATGTCCTCAACCTCCGGCCCGTTCTTCTGCCTCCAGAAGCTGCGTGACTCAGCTAAATTCCCAGGGCTGGAGCAAGGCTGAGGGGACACTGCAGCCAGAGAAGACAGGTGCCACAGGCAAGGGGTCTGCTTCCAATTATCAAGGCTGACCCCAGAGGCCAGATTTTGGAAAAACTTGATATGGATGAGGCTGGGAGGATGACTAAGATGGAAGGGATCTGTTACATTCCAAGAGGAAAGAATGCCAAGGGACACTTTAGAACTGGGCTGTCCAAACACAAGCACCCCAAACCATGGGTGGCATCTAAGCTTAAATTAATCCCTATCAAATCAAATAAAAAATTCCAGTTTCTTAGTGACACTAGCCACATGTCAAGTACTCAACAGCCACATGTGACTACTGTCCATCAGTTTGGACAGAGCAGATACAGAACATTTCTATTATCACAGAAATGCTGTAAGACTGAGCTACTCTAGAGAATTCAGGCCCAAGATCCAGGAAGCCTGAACACAGCAGTTTTGCTAGAACTGGAGCAAGTCACTGAACACTCTAAGCTTGAGTCTATACATCTGCAAATTGGGAATAACAATGGTAAGACATTGTCATCACAGAGGATCCCATTAGGATAAATGACCATGACAGCATTTTGCAATATGAGCTTGGCTGGGAACTATCTTAGGGAAGAAGTTACGAGTCAACTTGAATTTCTCCTTTATATCCTCTGTTTTCCAAATTTCAGCAACAAATGTATCTTTTTTAAAAAGATAGTCACTGAATATAAAAGTGATACAGGCTGGGTGCAGTGGCTCATGCCTGTAATCCTAGCACTTTGGGAGGCCGAGGCATGAGGATCACTTGAACCCAGGAGTTTGAGACCAACCTGGGCAACTTAGCAAGACCTTATCTCTATTAAAAAAAAATACAAAAATTAGCCAGGCATGGTGGTGTGCACCTGTAGTCCCAGCTACTCAGGAGGCTGAGGCAGGAGGATCACTTGGGTCCAGGAAGTGAAGGCTGCAGTAAGCTGTGATCATGCCACTGTACTCCAGCCTGAGTGACAGAGTAAGAACCTTACCAAAAAGAAAAAAAAAGCCTTTTTATGAATGAAAAATGAAGCAGGAAAAAAAAAGTTTTTAAAGAGATATATCTGTAAAATTATTGGGTTACCCACACTCTTTCTCTGAGAATTAGTAGATATTTAATTATTGCAATAATCTGAGGCCAGCCTGATTTCTTCCCCCTTTTAACTCACTTAACTTTTTTGCTCAGATATTCATAAGGTTTTCGGTTTAATTTTCAAGTCCATTGACATCACCATAATACGTCTCAGTGTTGAGTGTCTATAAGTTTTTCTGAGAGACAGTAAGCTCTTTGAGTCTGCATATGTCTTAGTTTCATTCTATTAAACACCCTAATTGTTTTCTGTTTTATTTGTTTTATTCTCCTCTTTAGGAACACCAGTTATGCAGATGCTGGATTACCTTTGTCTTCCATATTGCTCATTTTTCATTCATTCTTATTCTTCCACTTCATTTCATTCAATCTTCTTTAGCCTGTATATTATGTCCTTGATTGTGTTTTTAATATTGCCCCATTTTGCTGTTTCTAATAGAGTGGCTTTATTTTCTCCTCCACTTTCTTCTTGAACACTGCTTTTTCATCTCTCTCTACTTCCTTTTTTTTTATTTTTTTGAGTCAGGATTTCACTGTCACCCAAACTAGAGTGCAGTAGCACGATCATGGCTCACTGCAGCCTCAACCTCCTGGGCTCAGGTGATCCTCCCTCCTCAGTCTCCAGAGTAGCTGGGACCAAAAGTGAGCCCTGTCATGCACAGCTAATTTTTTTTATTTTTTTTGTAGAGATGAGGCCTTGCTCTGTTGCCTAGGCTGGTCTCAAACTCCTGGGCTCAAGTGAGCCTCCCACCTCAGTCCCCTAATGTGCTGTGACTACAGGTGTGAATCACTGTGCCCAGCCTCCCTCTACTTCTTAATGTCACTCTCCTTTTTAAAAATACTTTTGTTTTTTATTCTGAGATTTGTTTCAGGCGGGCCATGATTTCCTTAATTTCTTTTTTTATATTTCACAGGAAAATATCTATTCAGCACTTTCTACTACTTCATAACACAATGCCTCCAGTATTTATTCTTTGTTTCTGTTTAATTTTATGTTTGCTTTCTCCTTATTTCTCACACTATCTCTTGGTAGGTCCCATGCTGGCTACTCATCATAAAATTGGGCCGCCCTTTCATTCTTTTAAGACCAGTCCTTTGTTGGAGGAATGTGTGGGGACAGGGGCTAGGGCCCAGGGGTCTAGACATCAGCAACACCTCAGAAGCCTTTCTCACCAACCCTGCCCCAAAACATGGCTCCCTCCAAGTAGGCTGGGGCCTTCCTTACTCGGTGTGAAGACCCAAGAAGGCCACAGTTCTCTGGTGTCTCTTGTCGCATTCATATTGCCCTGACTGATCGAGACAGATAACTAGAACCTTTAAATCACACATTTCATCACTGCCTGCCGTTTCTCTCCCACCTGCCACTCCAGCACCCTGCTTCAGTCTCACTCTGGTCTCAACCTTGGTCCGAGTAAGGGCCAATGGGAATGGGCTGATTGGTTCTAGCCTCCATCCAGCCCTCCTTACACCAACCCAACCCAGACACAGGGTCTGGTTTCCTACAGGAAGCCCTATCAACCCCCCACTGAAGAACTCCCAGCTTCTCGGGCTCAGCCAATACAGGGATTAAAGTCTGCAGGCAAAACTGCGGCATTGAGGGGGGTGGAGAGGGAATGAAAGTGCCATGTCAGGTGGTTAATTTTTGAGCTGGGGAATGATTTCCCGGCAGATACCAGGCAACTTTCCTTCCACTGCCCCCAAGTTTGCCCCATTCACTCCAGAAAGGAAAGAAGAGGAAAGGTCTGTTCCCTGGGCCAGGGGCCATCGGGACAGTCTCTGCCACCACTGTCCCCTTCCCCTGGCCCAGCTCCTGCTGGGCTGCAGCTGGCATTTTTGTCAGGGCACCGGGATGCGACCTGGCGCTTGGCAGGTTCCTGTTGCTCCACGCTGGGCAGAGAGCTGGCTGGCCAGCCCTTTGGTGACCAGTCTGGGGCCAGCTGCCCACAGCGGTGCCCTCCTGCTGCCTGCTAGGGCCCCTCTCCCCAGGAGCATCCATGGCTGGGCTGTGGAGCCCTGAACTTTGAACTCCGGCAAGACAGAAGCCGAGCCTTCAACGGCACAGTACCACCTCGCCATCCCCGGCCCCAGATTGGCCCACACTGTGTCAGAAGCCCCAGCGCCATGCAAGGGTTAAAGATTGCAGCTCAGGCACTGACACAAGCGAGTGTGCATGATCTTGGCCAACTTGCTTTTCGACTATGCATCTCAGTGTGCTCGTGGATAATGTGGGAAAGATGGCATCACAGAACCGCCACCACTCACACCCACTCCCTCCTTACCTCCTTGGGTACACACCTGAGAATGACCAGCCCCCTCAAAACAGGAGCTGTCAGTGGACAGGGAGTGGGAGATGGGATCGAAACCTGGACCCAGTGCCAAAAAGCAGGGGAGCCTATGGGCTCTGTGCTTGGCGCCCAGCGCCAGAGTGCCTGGGTTCGAATTCTGCCTCTACGGCCTTCTACAGCAAATGACTTAGCCCTGTTCCTCAGTTTCCTTATCTGTGAAATGATAATGATAATAATGATAATAATAAGAATTTCAACCTTATAGAGCTGTTGTTGAGAGGATTAAATAAGTCTCTATAAGAGAAGTGCTTGGATCATTGCACAGCCCAGAATAAGGCGCGTACACACACACACACACACACACACACATTCACATATATAATGTTACCTATGACTGATGGGCTCTGTTACTTTGAGCACGTGTGTTGTTCTCTTTTCATGAGAAGTTTCATCCCAGCAATCTGTAAGACACTCAGGTCTATCCTTTGGGGATGAAGGTAATGGCTCCAGGTGCCACACAGTTATGGACTTCAAAGGAAAGGATTTTGGCACACACATGGAAGGTGTCGGGAACAGACTCTGCTTGTCAGATGGGCGAGAACCCAAGAGAAACCCTCTCTGCTGAGGCCAAGAAGCACCTTGACATGAGGCCTCCACCTGGAAAGAGGTGGTTCAGTAAGGCCAGCGGAGGCTGGGGAACGAGGCCACCTGGAGTCACACAGTCCTGGGTGTAAGTCCTAGTTCTGCCACTTACAAGCCACGAGCTTCAGACTGGCTGCTTGGCCTCTGCGAGTCTCCCTGTCTCCATTCATAAATTAGGCCACAGAGATGCCGGGAGGGAGATTGAAAGGCACATGAAAGTGGCCGCACTGTGATGGTCCTGCAACACTGGGCACTTCTTCCTCATCCTCTAGGGTGGCTCTCCCTGGTGGGCCCAGTGTCATAGCACTGCTGCTGGAGCTAGCTGCATGTGTTGAGCACCTACTGCATGCCAGGTGCCGTTCCACAGATTCCCTAGTTAAGCTCCACCCACCGCCGCAGGAAGCAGTAGCCACTATGGATTACGGGTGACTCAGTTTGCCTCAGCTCAGAGAGCTCCAGTGACTCGATCAAGGTCCCTCTACCTCGATGCAAATGGCAGCTGAGAACAACACTACCATTTACTGAGGGCTTACTAGGGACCAGGCACCGTGCCATGCTTTCTGGCATTCACTCACCTGCACTTCCCAATGACCCTGCTCAGAAAAGAAAAACTGAGGCACAGAGAGCTCCGGCAACTTCTTCAACCATGTATGCACACCTAGCAAGAGGGGAAACCATGGCCCCACCATAGTGGTCCAGCCCAGGGCCCTAGTCCTGATCTTATGGGACCTAGACCCTGACTCCAGGAGGATTGCCAGGATGGGAACAGCACTTACTGAGCGCTGACTGTGCGTGGGTGCTGGTTTAAGGCCTTTACAGTAACTGTGCCTTTAGCTCCACACACATTCTGGTAGGCTCTATTAGAGGAACTGAAAGGGCAGATGCTCATCAGAAAATGCTTTATGGCCACTTTCACATCTCCTCAGGGCAATTCAGGCTTGAGGATCAGCAGAGATGAGTGCAATGTGCCCACTTTCTAGAGGGAGAGACTGAGGCATGGAGGGTGACGTCAGAAACTGACCCAGGGCAGTGCAGAGGGGAGTCGTGGAGGAGCCTTGTCTCTGGTCTCTAGCCAGGACTCCCTCCCACCTGCCCCCATGCCCAAAAGCACTCTGAGAAAGCAGTTCCAGGACACCTGTGTCCCTCTGGGCCCAAGACTCAATGCAGAAACGGGATAGGATGGAGAGGGCTTGCCCCAGGAAGCCGCAGAGTCTGGCCTCCCCCACCTCTCACCCCTACCCTGCAGCGGAGAGCGTTAGACCCCTGGACTCATTAGCAGATGTTGTGACAAGTTCAGCCTTTTGGAGCCTTCATTAAAGGTGCTCCGGGGCAGCTCACACCCTGGGGCTGCCCCAACCTCACTAATCATTCACAAGTCAAGCAGGCTGGTGGGTGTGGGGGGCTCACTGGACACAAGAGTGCCCAGAGGCCTCCCTCAGTGTGAGGAGGACAGAACACTTTGTTCTGGAAAAGCAGCTGACTCACTGGGTGACCTTGGGCAGTTCCCTCCTCTCTCTGGTCCTCAGTCCCCTCATCTGTCCAAGCGGTTCCTTCAGCTCCCAACATGGAGGCGGTACCGCGAAAGCTCCCCTGGGGTCCCCTCTCCCTGCCCCTTTCCCGGCAGCCCCTTCCGCACCTCTGCAGCCTTGCACTGACAGAAAGTCTTCCTCTGGCTGAAGAAACCTTGCCCTAAGGCTTTGGGGTGGGATGTGCCTTCAAGTCCCATCCAGGCTCTTCAGTTTAGACTTTCTGGGACCAGGAGTCAGTCTCCTGGGAAGGGTTATTATGAGGACCAAGCAAGGCACTCGTTTCTTGAATACCCGCCACTTTCCTGCTCAGGACCCTTGCACTTGCTGTTTCCTCTGTCTGGAAGGCGCTTCCTTTACAGATGGGCTGGTTCCCTCACCTCCTTGGGACTTTGCCCCAAGGTCATCTCCTTCAGATATGCATTCAAATGCTCTCTTTTCCATGAAGTCTTCCTGGCTCTAAGTTGCACAGCCCGGTCCATTCTCTGTTTCATTCTCCATAGCACTTATCATCATGGAACATATTCGAGATCTTATTCATCCAGTTACATGGGAGACTTGGGGATTATCTGATGACTCCCCTCTAGAGCGTCAACTCCACAAGTATGAGCACTGTGACAGGTCCACCACCATGTCCCCCTAGAATAGCAGCAGGGGCCTAGCAGATGCTCAGTTAATGACACTCGTGGGTGGTGCCTGGCACACAGGAAACACTGAGGGAGTGTCCCTTCTGACTGCACATTCACCCAGGTCACGTGTATGAAGCACCTATTGTGTACTGGGTACACAGGTGGACAAGAGGGACAAGGTCTCCTTTTGCTGTTTGCGAGCCAGAGGACACTTGTCTGCCAAGATTGGTTTTCCCAGCTTCCTGCCACAGCCCCATGAGTAGGGGGACCCATGTGACAGACGAGGAAACCAAGGCTGGCGAGGGAGCACCTTTTTTCCACTCACAGGGCAAGCTCTTGGCCAAACCCGGCTCCATCCTGGGTCACGTGAGCACGCCCTGTGCATCTTGGGCACTGGGGGTCTGCCCTACCCTTGACATTTCCAGTTTCTCACTGTTTGCCACCACCTCCCTCCTGCCCCCACTGCCAGCCTGCTCTGCCCCAGGCATCCTGGGAGCCCGCGGTTGGGCCAGTGAGAGACGGCGAAGCAGCCCCTTTGACCATGGGCCCCCATGGCTCAAGGTCCTTACTTCTTGAGCCCCTGGGGCTCCAGGATTAGGGCCAAAAATAAGAACAGCAAGGGAACTTTCGCTGAGACCTTGAGTCTATGAACCAAACCTCACAACATTCCTATAAGACAGGTATTCCGGCTAGATGCAGAGGCTCCTGCCTGTAATCCTAGCACTTTGGGATGCTGAGGCAGGAGAATCACTTGAGGCCAAGAGTTCGAGACCAGCCTGGGCAACATGGTGAGAACTTGTCTCTACAAAAATTTTTTTTAGAAAATCAACTGGGCATGGTGGCACATGCCATTGCCTCCCAGCTATTCGGGAGGGTGAGGTGGGAAAAATCACTTGAGCCCACGAGTTCAAGGCTGTGATCGTGCCACTGCACTCCTGCCTGGGCAACAGAATGAGACTCTGACTCAAAAAAGAAAAAAAAAAAAGTAAATATGTTTCTTTTACACAGGAAGA
>CAUYQG010206859.1:0-16494 GCA_963574415.1 Tarsius wallacei | reverse complement strand
ATCTCTACAATAAATCAAAAAATCAGCTGGACATGGTAGCGCATGCCTGTAATTCTGGCTACTTGGAAGGCTGAGGCGGAAGGATCGCTGGAGCCCAACAGGTCGAGGTTGCAGTGGCCGGGAGCGGCCACTACACTCCAGTCTGGGCGACAGAGTGAGACTCCAACTCAAAAAAATAAAAATAAAAAAAGGAATCCCCACCGCTTGTTGTTCCCATCCTTATGCCTGTGTGTATTCAGAGTTTAGTTCCCACTTATACATGAGAACATGGGGTACTCAGTTTTCTGTTTGTGTGATAATTCTCTTAGAATGCTGATCCCCAGCTGCTTCCATGTTGCTACAAAGGACATCATTTTCTTATTTTTAATAGTTAACAATGTAACATTGTAATATTCTAACTTTCTGGTTAACATTTGATTCTACCTAATTGTCTCGATGCAATTGTTTATATTTTTGCTAATTATATTTATATAATATTAATATTTGTAGCTACTTTACATCTCTACTTTTTTTGCTGTTTTGTCTGAAGAAACAAACTTTTTACTTCCATGTTTCAATTAAATATTACTTGAATAATGTTGACTTCAAACAAGAAAAATGGAGCACTCATAGTTTTCAAATATATCAGATTATATAAGGAAGTTGAACTCGGACTTGCCAGCTTTTTCAAGTATATTTTCATGTTGTAGTTCATTATTTTCATGGTGTTGTTTTGTGTTGCATGATATCGATGTCTAGACTACTAGGGACAATCATATCTTTAAAAGCGTGTCTCTCCATCTCTCCTTCTCATCACATGAAAGCACCTACAACCATATCATCACTGAGATTGTTCATGTATAGTAGACCTTGATCATCCAACGTATTACCACAAGAAAATGACTGACAGTGGTGGGAAACTACGGGGGAGGGGGGTAGGGTGATGGTACTAATGGTAGTAAATATCTGTCTGAGGACGGGGAGACACTTCCTATCAACAAGGGTGCCTGAACGAGGCATATTTGTACACCTAACCCTTAACTGTACCCCACAATATCATAATAAAAAATATTGAATTAAAAAAAAAATCAGAGCTGTGGCTTGACTCGGTGGCTCAGCCTATAATCCCAGTACTTTGGGATGCTGAGGCAAGTGGATTGCCTGAGTCCCTGAGTTCGGGACCAACCTGGGCAACTTGGAGAGACCTTGTCTCTACAATACATCAAAAATTAGACGGGTCTGTAGTTCTGACTACTTGGAAGGCTGAGGTGGAAGGATCCCCGGGGCCCAGCAGGTTGATGCTGAAATGGCCGTGAGCGTGTGTACCACTGCACTCCAGCCAGGGAGGGCTAAGGAGTAAGACTCTGACTAAAACAAAAAAAAAAAAATCAGAGTTGTAGGTTACTTTGAAGACCATAAATATTTCACTGTTCATTTTAAAGATAAAAGCGGAAGCTCAAGACAGCCTAACTGGCCAGAGATTTAGCTATTTTCCCATGATTAATCAGTTTTTCATCTTTCATTTGGGGTACACAATCACCACAGAAAATATCTGAAATAAATTAATTAAGAAATACATAATTAATTTGTTTTTATCCAGCCTACATAAGATCACAAAGTAGTAAAATAATTTCATGATAGATTTTATGTTCATTGGCAATTAAGTGGAAATCTTGTCTTTTTTTAGTTATGTGTCTAAGTTCACCACTAATCTTCCTGTACGGAGAGTAGTTTTCTCTCTGAAACTTCACTACATAATGGAAGGAAGGATAACTTTACTCCAAATATGAATAACTTTGACTGAGTAAGCTATCGTGAAAATAAAGTATTTTACTACTGTGTGGTCTTAAGTCTGAATAAAAATCAATTCATTAATAATTTATTTCTTCATGATATCTTTCAAATATTTTCTGTCGTGGGTGTGTGCCCCAAATAAATTATGAAAACCCCATTAACCACGAAAAAATTGCTAAATCTCTGTTAATATATGCTCTTAAAAAAAGGGTGTGCTGATAGAAATCTAAATTATAGCCTGACATATCTAACTTGTATTCTCTGTAAGTAAACAATCGCCTGTAGCAGATGTCATATAAAGATAAAATTATAGCTTATAAATACTGATTTCTCTTTTCCAAGATGAATGAAGAGGTACATCAAGATCAGTATAAAGGGATTAATAAATAGACAAATTGAGGTTATTTAGAATTAATGTGTAAGTCACTAAAACTCATTTTTACATGATATATAATTTTACATGGTACATAATCTGAAAAATGCAGTTGCTTATATCCTTTTCATTCAAGTAGTTAAGTTCCAAAATAGTACTCAGAGAAAGTATAACTATTTGTCTTATATACATGCCAAAAATAGAGAAACTATATGAAATAAAAATAGTAATTTCAAATACAAAAGATCTAACAAGAAATACCAGGTAAAACTCTAACCCATTACAAACATTGTTTAATTTGAAGCCCATTTATTCAAATGTAATTTATTTTTAACACAAAAGTGTTAATCTGTGCTCAACATTGTTGATCATGAGAGTCTGTCATGGAGACAGAAAGAATTTGACCAACCTCATTTACATCGAATTCTAAAGTACATATTTTCAATACTTAGGAAAATAGATTTCTAATGCTTTAGAAGCATCATTGATCTATAGAAGTAGAAAATATTCCAAATGTATTTTACAGAATCATCTCTAATAAACTTCAAGGTATTAAACTCAAATACTAGTTTCAACTTATGCAGTAAATGGCAATCTGTATTTTAAGCACTTCATAATTTTTTTTTATACTTTAAGTGAACAGGGTTAAGTGAATTGACTAAGCGAACTATATTTCATTTTTTTTCATTGAAATTTCTGGATATAATAGTAGATTCCCATGAGAGATTCTCCTGGGTTTTCTACCTAGCTTTGCCAAATAGTAACATTTTCAGAACTATAATGAATAGTGCAACCATGATGTTGACATTGCTATAATTCTATAGTCTTATTTCAGATTTTCCCACTTTTACAAGTACTTATCTATGCACGTGTGTGTGTCTATACTTCTACACAATTTTGTCTTTTGTGTAAGTTCATGTAATTACCACTATAGTCAAGATACTAAATATAGCAATGCGCTGCACAATATTTCTGTCAATGACAGATTGCATATAGGATGGGGTCCCATAAGTTTATAATACTTTATTTTTGCTCTACCTTTTCTGTGTTTAGATACATAAATACCTACCATTGTGTTACAATTACCTACAGTGTTTAATAGAGTAATAATACAGGCTTGTAGCCTAGGAGCAATATACTATCTCATGTAGCCTAGGTATGCAGTAGGCTATACCATCTAGGTTTGTGTAAGCACACCCTACAATGATTGCACAATAATGAAATCACCTAATGAATCCTTCCTCAGAACATATCCCTGTCATTAAGTGCCGCATGACTGTAGTTCCATTACCACAAAGCTCCTTCATGTTGTTCTTTTATAGCCACCCAAGTCCTTCATGGTTCTCCTCCAAACCCCTTCGCCACCACACAAGCTTAACCCCTAGCAAATGCTTGACTGTTCTGTTCTCCATTTCTATAATTGTATCATTTCAATAATGTTTAATAAATGGAATAGCACCTTAGGCAAACTTTGGGGATTGACTTTTTTTCCTTCAGCATAACTCCTTGGAGATTCATCCAAGTTATGTTTATCAAGAGTGTGTTTCTTCATGGTATGCAAGTACCACAATTTGTTTAGCCATTCACCTGTTTAAGAACATCCTGGTTTCCACTTTTTGGCAATGACAATAAACGTGTCGTAAACATTCTCAGGAAGGCTTTTGAGATTAAACATTTGTCTGGGATGAATGCCCAAGAGTGAATTTTCTGGATCATACTGTAATTTCATGGTTTTATTATAAGCTGCCAACCTATTTTTCAGAGAGGCCACACCATTTTACATTACTCACAATGTATGAGTGTCCAGATCTCTACAGCCCTGCCAGCATTCGGTGTTGACGCTATTTTTTTCTGATTGCGGCCATTTCTCATAGGTGTGTGATGATAACTAATTGTGGTTGTAATTTTTGTATCCCAGGTAGCTAATGATGTTGAAAATCTTTACATGAGCTTTTTGCCATCTGTATATCCTCTCCAGTGAAATATCCCTTGACAATTTTTGCATTTAAAAAACTTTTATTTTTAATGATTTATTGAGATGAAAGTCACATGTCATAAAAGTAACCATTTTAAAGTGAATAACTCAGTAGCTTTTAGGGCATTCACAGTGTTGTGCAGTACCCATCTCTAGTTCCAAAAACATTTCCATCATTCCAAAAAAAAACTCATTACAGTTGACTGTTTATATTTTCTCCCCATTTTTAATTGGGTCTAAGTAGATTTTAGTTTGTCAGTTCTGATTGGCTTTTACATTTTTTCTTTGTCAGGGTTTTCACTGTTGAGAGTTCTTTGTCAGATATTTGGTTGACAAATATTTCTTCTTATTTCCCTTTTGTCCTTTTCACAAAATCTTGCACAGAGCAAAAATTTTTTAATTTAATGAAGTACAGTTTACCTAATAGTCCTTTCATATATCATGCTTTTGATTTCAAGTCTAAAAATTATTTGCCTAGATTTAGATCTAAAATGGTTTTTCTTCTTTTTTACTAGAAATTTCATAGTTTTATGTTTTATATGCAAGTCCATAAGCCATTTTGAATTAATTTTTGTATAAGATGTAGGTTTTAGGTAGAAGTTCATTTTTTGGCATACGGATGTCCAATTGCTTGACACAATGTGTTTAAAAAGCTATCTTTCCTTCCTTGAAGTACTTTTGCACTTTTGTCAATAATCAGATGAGTATATTTGTGTTGGTCAATTTTGAGGTTCTCTATTTTCTTTTATGGATCTGTGTGCCTGTTACTCCACCAATATTATACTGTTACTCCTGTAGCTATTGTGTTGTAAGTTTTAATATCAGGATAATGTTTCCTATTTCATTCTTCTTGGGATGATTGTTACAATTCAAGATCATTGTGGATATTTTAGGGTATGTACCTTTCCATGTGGTTTTTCATGTGGTTTTTAGAGAAAGCATGTCCATGTCTACAAAATCCTTGCTGAAATTTTGATGAGAATTATATTAAAACTGTAAATCAATTTGTTGAGAACTGACATATTTATTATGAGGCTTCCAATCCTTGAATGCAATATACCTTGCCATTATTCAGGCTTTAAAAACGTCCTTTTGTGTTTTGTAATTTTCGGCATACAGATTCTGTATATGTGTTCAGTGTATGCATACTTGGGTGTTTTGTTTTCTTTCTAAGTAGTATTGTGAGTGGACATTGTTGGTATATAGAACTGTGATTGACTTTTGTGTGTTGACCTTGTATCCGATGACTTTTTAATTCACTTAACTCTATGAATTCTTTTTGTAGATTTTTCAGTTGTTTTAAATGTAAACAATTTTGTCATCTGCAAATAGAAATAGACTTTAATTTCTTCCCAATTTGTCTATCTTTTACTTATTTTTTCTTTCCTTATTGGACTTGCTGGGATACTAAGTTCTATTTTGAATAAGAGTGGTGACAGCAGAGATTTTTGCTTTGTTTAATATCTTAGGGGAAAAGTATTCAGTCCTGCACTTTTATGTGTGACATTACCTGTAGGTTTTTTGTAGATATTCTTTATCAAGTTGAGGTAATTTTCTTTTATTCTAAACTTGGGAGTTTTTTTTTTTTTATCATCGATGAGTGTTAGATTTTATTAAATGCTTTTTCAGTCACAAGTGCTAGGATTATATGATTTTACTTCTATACTTTGTTAATATGGTGCTTTATATCAATTGATTTCAAATGTTTAACTAGTCTTCAAACCTGGGATGAATCTCACTTGGTTATGATGTTTAATTATTTTTATCCATTGCTGTATTTGGTTTGCTAATTTTTTTTGTTGAAAATTTATGTGGCTAAGTTCATGACAGATATTGACTTGGAGGTTTTTTTTTTTGTTTTTTTTTTTTTCTTGGAGGAAGGTTGTATTTGACATGGTTTGGTGTCATTATAACATAACACTGGCATCATAAAATGAGTAGAGACGTGTTCCCTCTTCTTCTATTTTCTATATAATTAGCATTATTTTTTCTTTAAACGTTGGTAGAATTTTCCAATAAATCCATCTGGACCTAGAGTTTTCGTTTTCAAAAAAATTATTTACCATTTCAATGACATTAATGATTATAGAGCTATTATAATTAAATATTGTATATTGAATAGGTTTTGAGTCTGTGGATTTTAAGGAATTAGTCTATTTATTTGATTGTGTAACATTTGTAAGCATGAAATTGTTCATAGCATTTCTTTATTATCCTTTTGATGTCCACAGGCACAGGAATAAGGAAACTTTGTAACCCAGCACTTTGAGGAATGTGATCCTCCCTGGTTATCTGTGACGGACAAAACTTTCTGAGTTGCGGATATTTGTGGCAAATCTCCTTATTCATGGTACCTCCCCAGCCCCTCCCTATTCTGCTCCATAGTCACAAGCCCACAAGGTCAAAGAGACTTCCTACGCCTGGATACTTGTGACTGTGTTCCTCTTGCTGGCCTACAACCCACCCCTGTCCCCATGCTCTATGTCAGTATCTCTCGGCTTGGAGGGGAGTATCACACATGTTGAGAAGGAGAACCCTACTGTTCATGGTTACTCAGTGTCAGCAAACCCCCTGATGGATCCACCTTGCCAGTTGTTGTCATGACTTCTGTTTGATCTGGAAGAAGAATGTGTCCACCCGGGCTGCCTTCAGTTGCTAGATTTGGGGTCTTTCTTAGTCATCTTCTGTTGGGTGTGAGGACATCAGATTCCTAGTCTATGTTGTGCCTTTAGGTCTGGAGTCCTAAACAGTTCTACTTCTTTCTGCCTTTCAGAGTTCTCTTTTATTTGCTTCTTGAATTATTTTCAGGGGTTATAGTTGTGTTTATCAGAGAAGAATAGGGAAAAATATGCTTATGCCATTGTGTCTGTGCCAGAAGTCTGTGTTTAATCTTTAAAATATTAAACTATGTTGTTTTATTTTTAAGATCGAAATAAATATTAACTTGACTAGACTGCCTAGAACAAACACATGTAAAAAACATATAATCATTTTTCATTTTTATTCAGCAAAACTCAAGTAGAAATATCAAAACTTTTGAAGTTATACTATCTATTTAGGTTTTGACTTAAAATATTTTAAAATTTAATACATTTAAAATAATGTGAGAGACTTAGAAGTATGTTAAAAATTTATTACCTTTTATCCACAACTTAAGTCCAGATATACTAGGTCAAAAGTGCAATCTTTTATAGTATTTATCACTCATTATGAATAATTAATACATACAATTAACTGTGCCTTACCCTTTTTTTTTTCTAACCCACACACTTGACCTATGGTGTGCGCTCGTGATCTCTCTCTCTCTCTCTCTCTCTCTCTCATTCTCTCTCTCTCTATATATATATTTATATATGTATGCACATACACACACACACAATTTTCTTTTACTTTTAACATTTTCCTATTCTTTGACTCAAGATGTGTTGGTCACCATGGGATCAGTCTTTGCTAGAAATACTATTTTCTCCTTTTTGTTTCTTTCAGTATCATAAAATGAAATGCTTAATGAGTGTCAGCAATTGCCCTTTTGTTTTAATATTCATCGTCTCATTTAATAGTCACACTAAGCCTATAAATAAAATAGCACTAGAAACCTCAAATCAAAGAAAGAGATACCAAGATTCAGAGAGATTACATAAATTGCTCAAAGTCACATAGTATTGGAATGCCAAGATTTCAGACAAGTGAAACCCAACTCCAAAGTCTCTGTTATGCTACCATAGATCACATGTGATACAGAATGTCTGCAGACTCATCCTCAGTAGCAGTTGTTTATTTGATTGCTGTTTATTATTTTTTTCCTTTCTCTCTGCTTTTGCTCTTCTCCATTTTGCAAATTGGTAGTTGCTTCCACTCAGGCCTCTTGATTTAAAATGTGTGCCATAGTAACAACTAATTTGTCATCTAAAAAAACTAGTATGTTGAGATATTGCTCAGTATCTCTATCCTTTCCTGGAAGGTGACAAGAATCTTTTCATTAATTGTCTGCCAAACAGCTATGTTTCAAAACTCTATTATTTAATTGTCATAAGTTAATTAAATTATTTAATGCGTTCTGTATGTTGGTGGAACCACATTTCTCTTGCCACCCAGTTTATTTCTTTTTAAGCATATGCTGTAGTTGATTTTTCAGAGCTGGTCTGTCTTAAGTGGAAGAAAAGTCTTGTCTATTTTCTCTTTGATCTTTATTTCTCCACCATTCCTTCAAGTGTCTTATAGAGTTCCTACTAGATTTTACTGAAACTTTTTAATTATCGTATTTTTGGGTTCCTAAATACTTCTCTCACATTTTCCTCTAGTATTCTTTTTTCTACTTAACTCTGGTTTTCTGGTGTTCCAAAAGTGAGCCATATATATTCTTACCAGGTATTAGTGAAAAATGTTTCTCAAAATATACCTGTGGCTCAGTAATGTAACCTAGTCACAGGCACTATGGATGTCGCCATTTTGGGGAGACTATTATTCTGTCTGCTACTACAGATTTCGTGATTTGGAATATCTGTTAAATATTTAAAAACAAAAACCTATAGTAATAATTTATATAATAAATGTGTTTGTATTTTCTGTGTAACAGTAAATCTGGGGATGGGCAATCTGACATGCACTCCAGGTTATTAACCTCCCACACAATTTTCTCTCTCTACTCCACCACTGGAGGTGGTGACTTTCACCTCTATCCGACTGCCCACATTCTCAGCAGATAAGGGGGAAAAGACAGAGTCCTGCCTTAAGAAAAATGTTTTTGGCAAGCTTACTTACTGCCTTCTGCTCACACTTTATTGGTTACAGCCAGCTCACATAGATACTTTTAAAACAGCCAGAAGAGATTAATATTTTTACATAGGCGCATTGTTACCCAAAGCAAAAGTCAGCACCCTATTAGTGAGAACAGAAAGGGTGTCGGGTAGGCAAACATGAGCAATTCTTTCTTCATTTACAGACACATGACAGAAAATCTCATGGGGGGCTTTGGAAAATACAATAACTGTAATTTAACATGCCTGTAAAATAGCTTCAACTGTATATACAAAGAAATACCAGAAAATATTAGTTATATTTGTACTTTGTATAATAACAGTATTAAATGTAAAGATTTTGTTTTTTTTTTAAGTAGCAATTTATTCTTTGAACATGTGCTGCATATCTTATGCTCCAGTGATTCCCAGAGTAATAGTATGTGTGAAAATCACTTATGAACTTAAATGAAATTTTCAATTCCTAGTCTCCACCAAAGATTCTGGTTCAAAAGGTCTCACAGGGTTCTGCATCTTAACAGCACCCTGGGTATTTCTGATGCAGGTGGTCTGCAAACTCTGCTTTGATACTGTTTAAAAAAAACCAGTGAGCACACCTGCACTCAATTTAGCATACAGTTATTACATACCTGCTCTTGAATTGTGCTAGATGTCATGCAGAATATAGAGAAGACCTGATCCCTGTTCTTAAGAAGCTACCAGCTTCCAGTGAAGCAATGCATGGACCCACTTCAACTCCTGCAGTGAAGAAAGGGCCATGAGAAGAGCAAACAGCAGAGTGGGCTTATTCTTTTTCCTAGCATTGATCACAATGAATGCTACATATTTGTGTGATTATTTAATTAAAATCTTTACCACTAGAATATAAGTACCACAGGAGCCAATAACATTGTCTTGCCATTGCATTTCCTGTTAATTGCAAAATGCTTTACTCTTTATACAAACTAGAAAATATGTAATAAATATCAGTCAAATGGACATTGTGCTGTTAGTGTTCAGAATAATGTTGAAATACGTTCATTGGAAAGACCAAAAAGGCCTATATAAAGGTGGGGATAGTTCAACTGGATCTGAGAAGAAGCAGAAATGAAGCCAAGAACTTTCCAGATTTAGCTAGCAATATAATACAAGGTACAGATAACACGAAAGTATGTGACTAGTTAGGAAATCTGGACAAAAGCTGTCTTCAGTGATGTTTCAGAAGAAGAGTTTTCTTACTGTTTCTTTTCTATTTTAAAAAGAAAACCAAGTTTGACACATGACAAGCTTTAGAGGTAATATTTAGTTCTGACCATTATTTGCCTGGGTTAATAGTGTGAATGTCTATATTTTTATAGACCTTACACACTTTCAAAGATTTTAATCTGCTAATTCATTTTTCTACATACAATGTTTGCAAATTCAGTAGGCTAAATATTATAATGATTGATCTATAGGTTAACCCCCCCACACACACACATACTGTGGTGGAATCTTTTGTTGCTAATCAATGCTTAGCCACACCTTCCTTTTACATTTTTGGAATATGCTGTAAATACAGTATTTATTAATAATTTCATAAGGGTCTACTTTTTATGCTAAGTAGTGTATGGTTATAAAATACCTGATATCTTCGATCAGTTTTAATGTTAATGTGAGTCAAAAGTCAGCTTAATATAAACTTTTTTCATGTTCTCACTGAAAATTAGGTGGTTGAGTTATGACACAACAATAAAACAACCATGTCTTTTATAATAAAAAATATATATCTTTCAATTACTTTTCTCATTTTCCTCTTTTCTCTCTTATCTCTTCTTTGACATAAAAGACATATTGATAAATTAGTCAGTTTAAAGGATGGTGAAAATGATAAAAGGAAAGGCGCATATGATCTAATAAAAAAATTAAGGATATTTAATATGTATGGCTAAGAGATATGATGACAAATGGGGGAATATTATAACTATATATAAATACTGGTGATAGTATGCTGTGAGAGAGAAGGAAGATTTATCTTAGCTAGCTAAGGTTTTAGAACAAGGAATAATGATCTGAAGTTTCGAAAAGATAAAAATTTAAGTATAATGAAAAATGTTTCTGTCATTGAGAACAATTAGAAAGAATATTCTTCCCTGTAGACATGAGCACTAGAGATGATCAAAAACAGACAAGATAAAACCTTTGGGGACCTAATAGGTAGAAAAGCCACTTTTTAATGTTCTATTTCTTGGTCTGGGTAAGACTTTCTTCTATAATATATCTTTAATCACTTGAAAAAGAAATTAATGATCCATGAAATGGGAATACTTATTTCAATAGGTAGGTTATTCCACAGACTTTAAAAAGATCTGTGGTTGAGGCCAAAACTCCCGTTACATTCCTGGGGCCTATATTTTTATATAGCTGCTATATCCTACCAAAATATCCTTTCTGCTCTCTCCCTCTCTCTTTTTTTTTTTTTAAATAAGAATGATTAATAAAGGACTACTTTATAAAAGCAAGTGTAAAAGTGTCCTGTTACACTTTATACTTTTCCTTTTACACTTTATAGTATTTTTCCATACCTCTCTGTCTGTCTGTCTATCTATTCATCTCTGTTTGTCACTAAATATTTCACTACTTCTCCAGGTTGAATAAGGTCATTCTATGATGTATAATTAAATGTAGGTACAAGTTCACAATGATTTTTTTTAAAAAATTGCTTAGTTTAAGATCTTCATAGACTATTATCATGGCTTATATGTTGAGTGGTTCTGAGCAAATTAAATGATTACCAAATTATCTGAGTTGATTTTATGGGCACATACATGCGGGCATGCGCACACATACACAAGCACACTTGCGTACAGACAGCTCTATCATCTTTCTGTCTTATATAATTTATTTTACTTTTATCTTCTCTTTCATAATATATTGCTCAGTGACTATGGTAAACCTAGAGTGAAAGAGTAAAATATATTAAATCAGTGCCTTCAGTATTTTAGAAATATTAATTTCATAATGGTGTATTGGTTGAAATAATGAATAACTCTAGGCTAAGAATTCAGCTTTCTGTAATGATCCAATGTAAATGAAAAAAGTCAAAATAAGTGGGATAGCAGTGGAAACAGTGAAAACAGGAGAATCTGAGGTTTATTTTAAAGGAAGATGCCATAGAATAACAGGATTGATTATTTATATGAGATTTGGGAGAAAAAGTCTAAAAGAGCTTCATGTTTTCTAGACTTGTATGCTGTTTAGAATAACTAAGATAATCATAGATATGGGAAATCAAGGGGAGAGATGAATATATCTGTTTTGATATTTGGAGGTTTTGTTTTATTGTACATAGTTAAGGTAGTTGGGTGCAGTCATTCAAAATTTTTCATAAACATTTGGTTTTTTTCTTTGTTTACGCAAAAATTAAAATTATTAACATAAATCTCAACATCTTTCCAGGATCTATCTGCTAATGAGCCCACAGGAGGTAACTATTTTATATTCTATTGGTTTGTATCAAAGAATCACAGTTATATATACATACATACACATATATTTATACACACATATATACATAGCATACATAACATATATACACATATACATATCTCATAGGAAGATCAGAGAAATACTACCATGACTTGCTCCTCCTAAAAGTCTCCTTGTTCTCACCAGACATGATGGAATATTATGCAGCCATAAAGAAGGACAAAATTATGAATCTCACAGCAATTTGGATGGACTTACAGTCTATAATACTGAGTGATCTACTACAGAAACAAATAACTGAGTACCACATGTTCTCACTCATAAGTGGACCTTGAACAATTACCATAATACTATAAAAAGGAATTGGCAGTAGTGGGAAACCGCCAGGGGTGTGGGGGGCACACCTCATCAACAAGGGTATCTGCATAATGAACATTTGTATACCTAATCCTGAATTGTACCTCCCATCATTAAAATTAAAAATTTTAAGAAAAATTCTGTAGATTAGATAGCAATGCTATACCAATGTTAATTTCCTGGTTTAGCTACGTGTATTAGTTATGTAGATTGTCTTATTCCTAAAAATTACACACTGATGTGTTTAGAGATAAGAAATAGAGAAAAAAATAAAGTACATGTGGTAGATAATATTTGAGGAATATGGGTAAATAATGTACAGAAATTCATGTTTATAAGTCTGAAATTATGTCAAAGTAAAAAGGTAAAAGAAAAACATAATAACCTTGACTCTTTCCTTCAATTTCCAAAATTTAGGGGTTTAAATTACTTTACAAATTCGTGGTTCAAACAACCCTTGCAGACTCTAGTAGTTAAGGAAATAGATGGTTTCAATCTGTTTTAGTACTCAGAGGATTCAATTCAGAATACTTGTGGTAACACTCTGGTTCCCTTTAGACACTGCGTCTTTAGTCTTTAATTAGGCACTTACATCTCCAGCTTAGCCTGCCTTCTGCTCATTCTGAACTCCCAGAGAGCAATAATTGTGTTGTCTTCTTATCGAGCTTTAACCATCTTCTCCTTCTCATCCTTCTCCTTCGTTTTCATCTGTCTTCGTTTTTCTCTAATTAAAATCAGAAGAAAAAAAGAGAAAGGAAAAGCAACAGAAATTCATATTTTCTGTGTTCAAATTAAGCTCGGTCGAACTCTGTACCTTTCTCTCTTTTCATAAGGTTCACAGTTCACCCATATTATCTTTTGGGGCAGATGCATAAGTTTGTAGCATTTTTTTGTTTTCCCATGGAATGCAAATATTGCACGATGGTTGGTCACAGTTCATGACATTTTCAAATTATCGAGTTGACTGCTGTGGATCATTGCAGACTAAAGCATTTAAAGCACGATGGTCATCCTGAACGTGGAGAATCACTCACGTCAAAGTAGTCCTCTTTGAAATGACGAAACCATTTTCTTGCCATGCTTTCCCTGATGGCATTCTCCCCATACATGGCACCAATATTTTGAGCTGCCTTTGCTGCCTTTACTCCTTTGCTAAACTCAAACAGAAGAATATGTCTAAGTGTTTGTTTTTTTCCACTTGACACTCCATCTTTTCTAGCCCACAAATAGCACCATCTTTCTTCAAATTGCAAAATGCAAGGCATTTTCACATGCACAATATTGTCAGTCCCAATGACAAATAATAAACTCCCAACACTGCGGTTTTGCCATGCCAAAAACAAATGCTATGAACTTATGCACCAGCACAATAATTGGAAATTGTCTTGCTATCATTTTTATTTTGTTCAAAAGCTCATCTTTTATTTTCTTAATTTTTCAACATTAGGTTAATTTTTGTGTGGTCCTAACCTTTTTTAGATACATACATTTCTTTTGTCTAATTATTTTAACTAATTTATTAGAGTTTAACAATTAGAAATCAACCTAAACCTAACATTTTAAAAACCTACTAATGAACAAAGAAACAATTTTTAATTTTAATGTATAAATTGAAAAAATTACAAATAAACTCCGGAGCATCTTATCTGACAAATAAATTAATATACAGTATATGAAAAGTATCATAAGGTTTTATTTTGCTGAATGTTGTTAAGCTGCCATTATATTTTTCTTTTTTTTGAGTTGGAGTCTCACTCTGTCACCCAGGCTGGAGTGCAGTGGCATGCTCACAGCCACTGCAGCCTCGACCTGCTGGCCTCAGGTTATCCTTCCGCCTCAGCCTTCCAAGTGACTGGAACTACAGATGCGAGCCACCACACCTGACTAATTTTTTGATTTATTGTAGAGAAGTCTCACCAAGTTGCCCAGACTGGTCTCAAACCCTTGGTCTCAGGCAATCCTCTTGCCTTGGCCTCCCAAACTGCTGGCATTACAGGCTTGAGCTACCGCGCCCGGCCTGCCATCATATTTTTTAAAGCATAGATACAATAACTTATACTTAATAAGCAGACTAAGGTGAATATGCTATAAATTGTTCAATATTTTGTATAGTATGTAACACAGTGCTAAATAAAAAGATATTCACACACACACATACAGAGAGAGAGAGAAAGAGAGAGTGAGAAAAAGAAAGACCTCTATGTATCTGTGCAGTATGATTAGTGGTTTCAATTCCAGAGCCTTATTATATATCATATCTACCAAGTTTCTTCCGTGTTTAAGAAAAAAAAATAAAAGACTGTCATTCAAAAGGTTATCTCAATAAACCTTAGAAAATCCGATAGAAGGTAAATTCATGAACTTTTTTGATAAATACTTTTATGAAAAGAATGTATTAAGAAATTAAAGATTCATATCAGATGCTTATAAAAGAGAAACAAATGTCAGTCACTCAATGTAGTTAATAAGAAAGCACAAATATTATCTGTGCAGTAGTCATTGGTGAGATTTATTTGTTTTTCTTCAAAGGAAAAGATTCCACAGTTCTTGCAGGTAGCACTGTTCATAGGGTTTTCAAGTGTTATTTCCTTTGATTAGATATTGTAATATTTTCTCAGATTTCTCTTTGAGAAGTTCTGAAAGTAACTTTTAAGCTCATAAACTCAAAGGTAAATTTTGATCATTCATATCTTTTTTCTCTTTTCATTAAGCTTTTGATTTGAAGAAGAAATATTAATAGGATGATAGCTTCATATATCCTCGCCAAAGGAGGCTTTTTGGGGGTGAAATGATTGAAGAAATTAGGCATCACTCAGATTTATATCTTTCTGCTATTGCTTTAGCTGCTGGAGGACTCCATACTCCAGCATTTTATGAGATTTTAGTCGAGGAGTTTTTTTCTGTTTATGCTTTTATTTTTTTTCAACATATATGATAATGACTAAATGTACTCTTAAATCATCCTCTCACATTTATTTGTAAAGCAGCTTTAAAAAATAAGTTCTGTGTAGTTTTCATGCAGGTGATTGAAGATATAAATAAACATTTCCAATGTTAATTTATAACATACATCTTTTTCAACATGTGTAAAAGAATATTATTTTATCTTTAGAGATATAACAATATTTGTCAATAATTTGTTCTAAAAATTTAAGGTTTTTGGTCAAGAGTATTTTCCCAAGAAATAAGAAAATCTGTATTACTATAATAGAGAGAGTGAAATGTTTGTTGTACATTTTCAGAGTTTCATTTATAGTTCAATCTTTTTGAATACTATTTAATAAAATGTTGAACAAACAAAATGAAAAAAGAAATGAGAAATAGATATACTCATTAATTTATGTAGAGATAAAGTAAAGGAAAGAATTAAAACAAATAGGGCTTTCCTAATCCTTAAATACTTAAATTTACAAACCACTATAAAAAGGAATTTGATATATTTATCCCACTCACTGTTATAGTCATAGGTGCAATAAAATGTCAATTAGAGATAGTTTCATAAGTATGATGTGAGAAAACATTGTTTACATTTATTTATTTGTTTATTTATTTATTTATTATTTTTATTTTTATTTTTGAGTTGGAGTCTCTGTCACCCATACTAGAGTGCAGTGGCCGCTCCCGGCCACCGCAGCCTCGACCTGCTGGGCTCCGGCTATCCTTCCACCTCCGCCTTCCAAGTAGCTGGAACTACAGGCGCATGCTACCACGCCCGGCTAATTTTTGATTTATTGTAGAGATGAGGTTTCGCCAAGTTGCCCAGGCGGGTCTCGAACCCGTGGGCTCAGGCAATCCACTCACCTCAGCCTCCC
>CAUYQG010206856.1:0-25691 GCA_963574415.1 Tarsius wallacei | reverse complement strand
CACAAAAAATCCATGTAATTTGTTGTAAGTGATTTGTTTTGTAATGATGATTTTAACTTTCTCTGTGATAACAACTTCCAGAGATTATTTTCCTTGTAGAGAGAAATATAAGCTCACAACTACGCACAAAAAAGTGGCATCTGCACCCTTTTAACAGGGGTCCATCTCTCTCCCCTTTTTTCTTCCCCTGAAACGCCTATGCCGTCTCCACTTTTGGGGTACCCTGGACTCTGCGAGAGCAGAACTCCGCAATATGATCGATTTAATTGAGTATATAGATCATTTCCAAATAAGATATAATGCTAAGTCATTAATTACTAAATATAAGAGTAAGCCCATATACTTTTGGCTCCTTATTTCAAGAAAGCACAAGATATTTGGATTTGTTAGCAAATGTCTTGTTCTACATTGAAAATTTGTTTTATAAGAAGCCTATATTTGTAGAAATAATAAATATATATTCATTAATTGCTTTGGTACTTCACAGCTCAAAATTACTGTTTAAGTTTTCCCTAGAAATTAAGGTTACTAAAAGTTAAAGTTATAGGTGATATAGATAATTAAAACTACTAGAGACCAAGGAAGCAATTCTTTATACAAAGTATACAACTTTATCTTTTCTTTATAAACTGTATGCCTTTTACTTCTTTGTTTTACTTGATTGTGTTGGTTAGGCCTTCTAGTGCTATGTTGAATAAGAAAGGTGATTAGAGGCATGCTTGCCATGTCCCCAATCTTAGGGGAAAAGCATTCAATCTTTCCCATTATATTTGATGTTAGCTGTAGGGATTTTTTTGTAGATGACTTTTATTCGGTTAAGGAAATTATCTTTTTCTTAAGGTAGGTTTATTGAAGTAAAATTATACAATAAGTGACCCCTTTGTATTTGTACAATTAAATGAGTTTCACCAAATTTATGCAGTCATGTTAACCACCACCACAAACTAAATATCTAATATATTCAGTAGTCCAAATGGTCTCTTGTGCTTCTTTACAGTATTTCCTGTTTCCGACCACCAGCCCCTGGCTAGAGTTTTCTGCTTCCTACAGTTTTGTCTTCTCTAGAATTTTATATAAATGGAAGTACATAGTTTTCATGTGTAACTTCCTTTTTTTTTTTTTTTGAGTTGGGGTTTCACTCTGTCACCCACGTTGGTTGGAGTGCAGTGTGGCATGATCACAGCTCACTGCAGCCTTGGCTTCCTGGACTCAGGCAATCCTTCCACCTCAGCCTTCTGAGTAGTTGGGATTATAAGCATGCACCACCACACCTGGCTGTTTTGTGTGGAGCTCCTTTTACTTAAATTAAACTTTTGAAATCCATTCTTGTTACATGAATCAGCTTTCTTCATGAGTATTATTCCATAGCACATATAAAACACATTTTTAAATATTTTCAATTGGTTCATATTTGGACTTTTTTCTAACTTTTTTGGTACTGTAATGGATAAAGATGTACTGATATAGTAGTTCGTGAGGACATATACTTTCATTTCTCCTGGGTAAATACCTAGGTAAAATCTCTGGCTTATGTTATAATGGTATGTTTAACTTTGTAAGAAACTGCTGAACTGTTTTCCAAAGTGACATTCTCTATGCACATATCTAATACAGAAATTATATAAAAAAGTAAATTAGGAAACCAAAAATCATTAAAATAGCGATAGATACTCTGGAGAAAAAACAGATTAATTTCTATAACCAGAACTTTACAAAAAAGATAATCTATATGCCCAATACACATATGAAAGTGTGTCCAACTTTATTATTCATGAAGGAAACACAAATTCAAAATATACTGTGATACCACTACACATAAACCAAGTGAATAAAATTAAAGAGATAACACCAACTGCTGGTGAGGAGACAGAGCAACTGAAACATTCATGCACTGCTTGTGGGAGAGAAATTTGGTATCTTCATATCAGAACATCTGGTGATATCTGTTGAAATTGCATACTCTATGACCCAGATATTTTGTTGCTTGATAAAATTCCAACAAAAATGTGTTCATATCCTTATCAAAAGACATATGCAAAGGCCAGGCACAGTGGCTCATGCCTGTAATCGCAGCAATTTGGAAGACCAGGGCAGGAAGCTCGCTTGAGCCCAGGAGTTTGAGAGCACCCTGGGCAACATAGTGAGACTTCGTCTCTACAAAAAATAAAAAAAATTAGCCAGGTGTGGTGGGACCTGCCCATAGTCATGACTACTCAGGAGGCTGAGGAGGGTGGATCCCTTCAACCAAGGAGTTTGAGGCTGTGATGAGCCATGATGGGTGCCACTGCACTCCAGCCTGGCGACAGAGTGAGGCTGACTCAAAAAAAAAGAAAAGAAAAATAAAGGTATATACAAGGAAGTTTATAACAGCATTATTTGTAATAGCTCTAAATTGGAAAATAAAAATCAAATGACTATTGTAGTATAACAAATAAATAAGTTGATGTATATCCACAAATGGAATACTATGCAATGACAATAAAAAACTACATGCAAAACCATGAATAAATCTATAATCACCTAATTCAATATTAAGTTAAATAATCAAGAAGCAAACATGTACATATTACAATTCAATTTATGCAAAGTTCAACAAATGGAAAAAAATTTGGTGTTTATTTATTTATTTACTTTTTGAGTGGGAGTCTCACTCTGTCACCCAGCGTGCAGTGGCATGCTCCTGGCCACCGTAGCCTCAACCTGCTGGGCTCCAGTGATCCTTTCGCCTCAGCCTTCCAAGTAGCTGGGACTACAGGTTCGCGCTACCATGCCCGGCTATTTTTTGATTTATTGTAGAGATGAGGTCTTGCCAAGTTTCCTGGGCTGGTCTCAAACCCACGGGTTCAGGCAATCCACTCACCTCGGCCTCCCAAAGTGCTGGGATTACAGGCTGAGCCACCAAACCTGGCCAAATTTGGTGTTTAAATTAGGAGACTGGTTGCCCCTCTGGAGGTTCTGTCTTGAAGGAAGGATGATTGTAATGTTTTGTGCATTGAGCTAGGGACTGCTCAGTGGGACTATTCCGCTTGTGAAGATTTATTGAGCCAAAGACTCATGATTTGTTCATTTTCCTGGACAGATTCTATATTTATTTAAAATTTCATATTTAAGAGTAAAAAATAATAGAATGTGTTAAACAAATTTATATTAACAAATTTGACAACTTAGATGTTTTCTTAAAAACAGGATTTAGTAAAATTAAGGCTCAAAGAAAGAATTAAAATGGCTGCTCTATATCTATAATATTAACTTGAACTTAACTTAAAAAGTTTTCAGTAAGGAAATATCTAGTTCCAGAGGTTTCACTAATGAATTTTTCCAAGAATTTAAGGAAATAAAAGAAAAAGAAAAACACTTAAAAATACGAATTTTACAAAACTCTTCCAAAGGGCAGGGGAAAGAAAATTTCCTAACTTATTTTGTGAGGCCACAAAACATCAAAAGGGTATTACAAAACAAGAAAAATGAAAACAAGTATCTCATTAACAGAGGCAAAAATTCCAAATAAAATATTACCAAACATAACCCACTAGTAATATTTAAAGACCATTCAATGTATTTTTCTATTTTAATAAAATAAAGTAAAAAACTATGTGATTATCCAGTAAATATGGGAAAAAACTGATGAAGTCCAACAGATATTTATGTTAACTAAGTAAACTAGAAATAAACAGAAATTTCCTCATCAAAAATCATACTTAATGTCAAAATACTGACCATATTTCCTCTGAGTCTGGGCACCACTTCTAGGTAACTTCACATCAGAGACCTTAACAAGTACAATGAGGCAAGAAAAATAAGACTTCAGCATTGTGAAGGAAAATAAAACTTTACATTTTCACAGATGACATTATTGTACATTTGCATAATCATAAAGAATAAACAGGTAGAGCATTTGATAAAACAATTGGCATGAATTAACAAATGATTCTTAGTAATTAATATTATTGAGCAAGATAACTGGATACAAAAACAATATTAAAAAATCAATTGTATTTCTATAAATCAACAACCACTAATTAGAAAGTAAAGCCCTATCATGATACCATTTAAAATAACATCAGAAGCCGGGCTCGGTGGCTCAGCCTGTAATCCCGCGCCTTTGGGAGGCTGAGGTGAGTGGATTGCCTGAGCCCGCGGGTTCGAGACCCGCCTGGGCAACTTGGCGAGATCGCATCTCTATAATAAATCAAAAACTCAGCTGGGCGTGGTAGTGCGCATCTGTAATTTGGGCTACTGGAAAGGCTGAGGCGGAAGGATCGCCAGAGCCCAGCAGGTCGAGGCTGCGGTGACCGGAAGCGGCCACTGCACTCCAGTCTGGGCGACAGTGAGACTCCAACTCAAAAAATAAAAAATAAATAAAATAAATAAAATAAATAAATAAATAAATAAATAAATAAATAACATGAGAAGCCGGGCTCGGTGGCTCAGCCTGTAATCCCATGCTTTGGGAGGCTGAGGTGAGTGAATTGCCTGAGCCCGCGGGTTCAAGACCCACCTGGGCAAATTGGTAAGACCTCGTCTCTACAATAAATAAAAAAAAATCAGCCAGGCGTGGTAGCGCACGTCTGTAGTTCCAGCTACTTGGAAGGCTGAGGCGGAAGGATCGCTGGAACCCAGCAGGTCGAGGCTGCGGTGGCCAGGAGCGGCCACTGCACTCCAGTCTGGGTGACAGAGTGAGATTCCAACTCAATAAATAAATAAATAAAATAAAATAAAATAAAACATCAGAAATCTTATAATTTGGAATGGATCAAATACGATATATAAAATGTGTCAATATAAAACATTAAGCATCAGTTGGAGATTAAAGAAGATACATAAATACAGGGACTTATCATGTTCATAAACTATAAAAATTTATATTTTAGCCGGGCTCGGTGGCTCAGCCTGTAATCCCGCGCTTTGGGAGGCTGAGGTGAGTGGATTGCCCGAGCCCGCGGGGTTCGAGACCCGCCTGGGCAACTTGGCGAGACCTCATCTCTACAATAAATTAAAAAAATCAGCCGGGTGTAGTAGCGCGCGCCTGTAATTCCAGCTACTCGGAAGGCTGAGGCGGAAGGATCGCCAGAGCCTAGCAGGTCGAGGCTGCGGTGGCCGGGAGCGGCCACTGCACTCCAGTCTGGGTGACAGTGAGACTCCAACTCAAAAAAAAAAAAATGTGTATTTTAAATAGGCATATTCTTCCAAGAAATGGTCTATAGATCCTATTCAACCTCAGTGAACACCCTGGAAAGTTTTGCCTTGGAAACTCTTCTAAAATTTACATGTAATTGTGATGGATCCAGAATTTTCAAGAAACTGTTGCAGTAGAAGAGCTGAAGGGCTTATACTCCCAGGCAACAAAGAATATTATAAAGCTAATGTAGTCTTGGTGCAAGGAGAGATAAATAGAGCAATAGGACACATACACAAAATCTAAAAACAAACCCATGTACAGGTTGCCATTTGATATATATCAAAAGTGATATCACAATGCAATAGCAAAAGAATGTTTACCTCAATAACCCGTGTCAGAGCTACTGAATATCCATACGGAAATAAAAGACATGAAAGAGTGATGAGGAAGGTAAAAGAATATAACAATAGAAAATAGGCAAAGTCTTGGAAAAGTATTTCTTAAAAGGGGGTATCCAAACAGTATAAAATATATCAAAGTTTATTCCACTTTATTAGTTATAAAGAAAATAAAAATAATAACATCAATGAGGCACCAGTAAACACCCCCCAGAAGGTCTAAAACAAAACCACAGAAATCCCATCTAAAGAGAAAGATATGAATCAACTTGACCTACCACGCACTGTTAATGGGAATGCATATGGCTATAACTGCTTTCAAAACTTCTTGGCTATATTTACCAAAACTGAACATATGCATTCCCAGTGACTAAACAATTTCATTCTCAGGTATTTAATAATTGAAAATGCATGCATTTTCTAAATGCCATGGGCATTAATGTTCACAGAAGAATGATTTGCAATAGAAAACAGGGGATCCCTCGCCCCACCTCAAGCTGTCTTTCTAGCACAATGCCCTTTTTCATTCACATTTGTGTTTCAGGTGTAGAGAGGAGAGAGAGTGAGCAAGGAGTGGGGTTTTTGTCTGATGGTCTCCCTGGACTGAAGAGAGGGAGAATAGAAGTCTAAGACTAAGATTCTCAAAATGGCTTACTACCCAGAGCTCTCCGTCTAGGTCTGCCAAGAACCATTTCCAAACAAGAAGATGGAGGGAAGACTTTCTAAGGGGAGACTTCCCGTCTCAAGGGAAGTAAGCCCCAAGAAGGCCGATGAGATCAGTTACCTCCACTTTTTTTACTCGTAACACCTCCACTTGTATTACATATGGCGTATGGGTATTGATGAGGTCATGGTATAATATAAGCGATTTTTTTCTGTGTAAATCATCAAATATAAGAAGAAACTATGGGACTGAGCCTTGCTTTAGAGAATTTACAGTGGGCAAATAGGCATCATCAAACCAGTTTTGAATCATTCTAACTCAAGTGAAAACGCTCAGAATTTCACACTGTGAATCCATGTTTACAACCCTTACATGTGGGCTTTCAGGCCTGTTTCACTACAACATCTTCCACAACTCAAACTCCCACCATGCTTATACCACTGGTCCACTCTTGCCTTTTCTCTCACACAGCTCCCGACTGCTTCTTGCAGAGGCTGAGTCCCCCCACCTTTTTTTTTCACTTAGATGTAATAAGCCTAGTAGTTTATGTTCATCAACTGTCTGCATATCTCTATATTTAATCCATGTACTCTTTTGATGTATAGAAGTAATTTGAAACTCATTGTTTCCTTGTGGTAAGTTACCCAAGTGCTGCCACAGGACTTTAGACACTGATGAATGGTGCTATTTTGGACTTTCAACGTGCTCCTTGGTGAGGTAGCTCTGATGGAGTTATTTTTATTTCCATGTTCTAAGAAGGTGTTGGTACTCTGTTTCCCTGAATGTTGTTCTCTACTGGATTGACCTGTTTTCCTTGTGTCTTCAGTGTGGCTTTCTTCCTCAGTGTTGTAGGTTGAATGAATGCTACCAGAGAGTGTGAGAGACTCTTGTCTCATTGGCTGGCACTCACAGACATGCAGTCATTGTAGTGGGAGCAATCACATAACTGTAATTTACTTACCAAAATTCTTCTTGTCTGTAGCCCCAACTGCCTGACTTAGAGAAAGAAAAGCAATAATTTTACAGACATTTTGAAGTGTCCCTTTGGGTTCTTTTTGTTTGAAAGGATATTTGAGAAAAAAGGGCAAACTCTTTTTTGTTTAATTTTAAAGATGTGGGGTTAGATATACAAGGATTAGATATACAAATGGTCATCCCTCTGGGGGAGGGTAGTGGAATCTAAAACACTGGCAACTGAGTAGGAATAGGAAATTAAACTTTTTCCAAAAATTAAATTGGAAAAAATATCTTTACAAAAATAATACTAATTTTTAACGAAGCAGAGCACCCTTTTTACGGTTTTGATAAGCAAGGTGTAGATTTCACATGTTTGTCCTTGCTCCCAACAAAATGGGCAAACAAAAATAAAATACCATCTACTCATGAAATGTTGTTGTGCTAGCCGGTCTGAAAGCCTACCTTAATTTTTATATGACTGTCATTTAGTTCTTTCTTTGACAGGGCAAGCCTTGTTCTGAACTGATCTGTTTCTGACTGTTAAACACCGATGACACGTGCTGCATTTCTTCATTCTCTTCTTGCTCCCCCATTGTCCTGAGTTTCTTGTGCATTTCTCCCCTTCCTCCCTTGTTAGAATAGGTATGTCAGCTGTGTAAATAGAGCAAGAAAACAGTATTCTGCATCCGTGGCATTTATGTAAAGTTGCAGTTGTGTACTGCTGAAAATGCAGGCTATTGTAACAATGTGATGTCTACTGATGCACTCATGACAAGCACTTAATGTATTTTAACTATTCTAATAGTATTTGTTCAATAAATATGCAAGTCGTAAGGTTAAAAAAAAAAAAAACTGGGTAAAATAACAAATGTCCGTTAAGAACAGGATGGATAATGAGGTGAAGTATAGCCATATGGCGGAATATCATACTGCAATGAAAATTAACAAGCTATAATTATACACAAGTATGTGGGTGATTTCACAAACATAATTTTTACAAAATAAAAGGAGGCAGACATAAAAAAAGCAAATATAAATACAGCGTTATTCCATTCATTTAATGTCCAATACAGGCAAAACTAATCTGTTTTGACAGAAGTCAGCATCATGATTACCTGTGAGGAGAGAAGAAGAATATGAGTGAAAGATCACAAAAGGTGATTTCTGGAACGCTAGTAATTTTCTATTTCATTATCTTGATGGTGGTTACATGGGTAACTTCAAATGTGAAAATCTATGTTGTACAATTATGATTTATGTACTGTTATGAATGTCATACTTCAATGAAAGGTTTACTTAAAATAGTTATAGCCAAGTTATTTTGCCATCTATGTTAATAGGAAGTTATATGCTACTCCTGATTTGTGGGGCATTTTCTATTATGAATTAATGTTTAATTTTGTCTAATACTTTTTTAGCATCTACTGAGAGAATATTGTTTTTCTTATTTAGTCTTTAAATGCAGTAATCACATTGATTTTGAATGTTAAAACAAATTTAAACTTCCAAAATTATCTTTGTGAGGTCATTGAGTCATGATATGAGCATATGTGTGCGTATACATACATATACTAGGGGTCCCCCCCAAAATGTATACATATACCAGGGGTCTCCCCAAAAATGTATACACATTTTTAGAGATGTTATCTATGTATTACTTTTAGTTCACTGCAATCATAAGTGTCTGGACACTGATGGTAACCACTTTGAGCACCTCTTGTAATTGCAGAAGTCAAATGTGACTTGTATTTATCTTTTGCTATTGAGTATTAAGATTTTAATACAGTTTTTTCTTAAAATGTATACTTTTTTGGCACCCTCTGTATAGATAGATAAATAGATAGATAGATAACTGGATTTGATATGCTAATATTTTATTGAGGAATTTTAAGTGTATATTCAAGAGGGATAGTGTCTGTAGTTTTCCTTTTTTGTAATGCCTTTCACTGGTTTTGGTATTTGGGCAATGCAGGCTTTGTTAAATATGTTTGGAGCTGTTTCCTTTCCATTCTCTGGAAAAGCTGTATAGAATCAGTATTATTCCTTCCTTTCATGTTTGGTAGAATTGTTTGACCATGCAATTTAAGAATGAACACACAAAAAACAAATGGAACTTTATAAAAATTAAATAATTTTGTTCAATGAAAAACACTATTAAGAGAATGAAAAATCAAGCCACAAACTGAGAGAAAATATTTCCAAATCACATACTCAATAAAAGACCTATACACAGAATATATCAAGATATTCTAAAACTTAACACTATAAAAACAAACAACTGTTATGCAGTCACAAAGAAAAACAAAATTATGAATTTTCAGCAACCTGAAAAATGGAATTAGAGTCTATAATACTCAGTGATTTATCACAAAAACAAAGATCTGAGTACCATATGTACTCACTCATAAGTGGACCCTGAACATTTATACTATAAGAAAGGGATTGGCAGTAGTGGGACTCTGCCAGGGGATAGAAGGGCACATAGCATCAATAAGGGTACCCACACTTTACCTGTATGATCACCACATATGTACCTAACAGTCATCTGTACCCCACATTTTTAAAATAAAAAATTAAGCAACCTAATAAAAAATGAGCAAACGCCTGAGCCACATATGTTATCAAAGAATGTGAGTGTGTGTGTGTGTGTGTGTGTGTGTGTGTGCACGCACATGATGTGTTCACCAGTATGTATCATAAAGGGAAAGAAATGCAAACTAAAACAACAATTAGATACCATTACATGTCTATCAGAACTACTAAGATGAAAAAATGTATATTATTAAATGCTTACAAGTATGTGATTAAACAAGAACTCTCATTTATCGCTGATGGGAATGCAAAATGGCACATCCACTTTGGAAAATTTGGTGGTTTCTTATATACATATCATATAACCAAACTATTCCACTACTAGTTATTTATTCAACTGAATTGAAAACCTACATTCACACAAACATGTACAAGAATGTTTACAGCAGCTTTATTCACAATCACTCAAATCTGGAAACAACCCAAGTGTCTTTCAATAAGTAAAAGATAAACAAAAAGAGACACATCTATACTATGGAATACTATTCAGAAATAAAATAAGCTAATGAATCAGGTAACAATACAGATAATTGTTTTTTTGTTTGTTTTAGTTGGAGACTTACTCTGTCTCTCAGGCTAGAGTACAGTGGCACGATCACAACCCACTGCAGCCTCGACCTCCTGGGCTCAAGCCATCCTTCTACCTCAGCCTCCTGAGTACCCGGGACTACAGACTCATGTCACCATGCCTGGCTAATTTTTTTAGTTTTTTTTAGAGATGAGGTCTTGCTATGTTGTCCAGGCTAGTCTTGAACTCCTGGCCTCAAGTGATCCTTCCACCTCGACCTCCCAAAGTGCTGGGATTACAGGTGTGAGCTACCATCCCCAGGGCCAAAACAACATATTCTATCACTGACAAACTGGCCTCTGCAGAAATCAACTTCTTAATTAAGTAATCCGGTATTTGCTGGAGTGCAGTAATTGGCTTGCCAAGCCAATACTATAAGTTATTAAAAAGCAAATTAGTTATTTTAATAAATTATTTGTTTGGAAACCATGTAGTGCAACATTGCTTGGCTTCTCAGATTTAGAAGAAAGGCTAAAATATAATTAACAGAACACTATTCCCCAAGAAGATTTCTCTCCAGCAGTACTTTCTTATGGATTTGCACAAAAGGACATGTATGATTATACATGATTAAATAATGTATATTATTACAACAAATCCTAATATTATGGGAATTGTCAAGTTTTCTAAATTACCGAATTTAAAATCAGAACAAATTGTACTGGAATTTCAGGTAGATGTTTGATTTTCAGAAAGACAAATAATGCCCTTAAAACTCTAATAAATTTAAAAATACTTTTACTTCTCTTTTAATTAATGTTTTAATTTGCACAAATGTCAGTAAAGGAGAAATCACGCTAATGAAAGAAAATGAGCATATTTTAATAATAGACGAGAAAACTGATACCTGTTACTTTAATCCATTACAAATGATAATTAGTTGATTCTCCCCTAAACTATGCCGAATGTTGCATGCAAACTAAACCATTTACAGATTTTGCCTACAGCAAGAATTCATGCTTTCATTAATATAATGTTGTCTGATAAATTATCTCACATATAACAGATGATTTTGAGGATTGTTTCATTTGATTTTTAAAAGGGTTTGTGAGCCACAATGAATAATATTTGCTAACATAGAGTTTTTATTAATTTCCAATAACAAATAAATCATATTGAGTAGGCTAAAGCTAGCTTACAAAGCTTCATCTCGAAAATACTGCAGGAAGATGATTCAACAATGCGACTACAGACATTTCCACTTGGCATAGGTTGTCCTGACAACAGACTGATTTTAAAACTCTGCCAGCCAGCCAAGGTACAAAGTAAGTGAGGGTATAAAGACTGGGTTGTGCCCTTTATGAGGGTTTGGAATTGTCCCCTAAAGTATAAATTAGGAAAATGTATGGCATTATTTCTTCTTGATATGTCCATTGTTTCAGACATATCTGCTAATCAGAGCAGATAGCAGCTGTTCCTGCCATTTCTTAGATTCTACACATCTTGTTTATACTAAAGTGTATCCAATAAATATTGACATTTCCCCTATATCATTACCTATGATATTCGTAACTTAGGGAAAGTTATTTAATCTCCTTTTACCCTCAGTTTACTCATCTGTATATCTTGTATTTAAAAATGCAGATTCTGAAGTCAGACTGCTTGGATTAGTACCCCAACTTTTCACTGAAAGAATGCAAATTTTTCAGTTTCCCTTTTGTAAAGTCGAGATAATAATGGTATCCAACCCACATGGTTGTGGTGAAAGTAAAATGAGCTAATATTTGTAACTAACTTAGAATATTCCCTAGAACATATTTTGAGATATATTAGCACCACTTGTGACCACTCTTATCATTTGTTGAAACAACATGCAGCACCATACCAAAAACACAGGCATTGTTGCTGCTGCAACTGTTATTATAATTAGTAATAACATTATTTCTTTTTCAAGAATAGTATTTCTGGCCGGGCTCAGTGGCTCAGCCTGTAATCCCAGCACTTTGGGAGGCCAAGGTGAGTGGATTGCCTGAGCCCGAAGGTTCAAGACCTGCCCGGGCAACTTGGCGATCCCTCCTCTCTACAATAAATAAAAAATTAGCCAGGCGTGGTAGAGCGCACCTGTAGGTCCTGCTACTTGGAAGGCTGAGACAGACAGATCGCTGGAGCCCAGCAGGTCGCCGCTGGGGTGGCTGGGAGCGTGCCACTGCACTACAGCCTGGGCGACATAGTGAGACTCCAACTCAAAAAAAAAAAAGAACATTTCTATTGTTTCAGGATGTGAATGATCATTAAACAGGATGTGAATGATCATTAAATGTTGAAAGTAGTCAGGAAAAACTATCAGACATGGATTTCAGCCCTGGCTTGGTTAGTAGGTAGATCTGTCGCCTTCAGTAAGTGACTTTACTCCAGGAACTTCACTTTTCTCCTTTAAAATAAACGGGTCGGTCTGTATTAGTAGATTTCAACCTGTGTTTTAAGGATCCCTAGGGTTTTCTAGAGTTGTTTCATGGGCACCCATGAGGCGTGGTATGAGTGTGTGGTAGTTCTAGGTCCCCATCCCAGTTCAATCAGCTATTGTGCTCTAATCTATTTTATACATCGAAGTTCTGTTTGGGAAAAACTCTCAAACTGTGTTTTTCCTCTGCTGTCATACCACAACAACAGTCACCAGTGCAGAAAAAGACTTGTCTAACCAAAGGTGTGGGGGTTCCCTCTACACCAAACAGCAGACCCCAGCTGGGTGTCCTCCAATTCAGTTCCAACACTATCTCCTCAGAGATGGTGTCGGATCCCATAAATTGAGGGCTCAGTCCCGCAAGACCGACCCTCCTTTACCCCAGTCACAAGTTAGGGCCTCCAGAACCTCTTACTAATTGGCTTCAAGTTGGGGTTCCCATGACCTCTCGATTAATTTGCTAAAGTGGCTTGTACAACTCAGGGAAACACGTTTGCTGGCTTATTAAGAAGTATATTTTAAAGAATACAAGTAAACAGCCAGATGAAGCGATATACAAGGTGAGGTCTGGAAGGGTCCCGAATACAGGAGCTTCTGTCTCCATAGAGTTGGAATGCAGCACCCTCACAGCACATAGATGAGTTCTTCTTCACCATCCTGTCAGCCCCCACATGTTCAGCTCTCTGAAAGCTTTTGAGCTCTGTCCTTTGCTCCTTTTATAAACACTTCATTGGTTACCCACGATTGATGCATGGATAACTGTGTCAAAATGTGATTGGAAAAAACATGGTATGATCTAAACCCAGCAGGGCCTGTCCAGATTCTCTTGGTCTCTTTGTACAGCATTCCTTCCTCCATGGTAGGGAGTGGGACCCTCTCTGGAATGAGAGTCTTTATGTTCCACATAAAGATGAAAGTCCTGCCTTGGGAAGGTGAGAAGAGGACAAAAGAAGGTCCAAAAGAGAAGAGATTCCTTTTCCTGAGGGCTGCTTCTGAGGTCTAAAGTGCCCCAGCATTATAATAAAAGACGGTAACAATGGTTATGAACTAGGAACTGTAGATGAAAATCAATATACAAGGGGGGAACCCCCCAAAAATGAAGTTATCTTTTAGCAGGCAAGCCCTTTGTAGTACAGGCTTTCCCCATTAGGTAAGTGTTCTAGAAACCCATTGGCATCACTGTCATCTCTGGAAGAGGCTGCATTCAACTTCAGTGGTTTTTTTTTTTTTTTTTTTTGGAGATTCTTTCAACATGTTTGCCCATTTCATAACAGGTGATTTACAAGCGCGCCTGCCCATATCACAAAAGTGTTCAGCAGTTTTTGACCAAAAATGGCATGACCTCCATGTCTCACCCTCCTATTCACCCAACCTCACCCCAAGTGATTTTTTGTGTTTCCCTGGATGAAAGAAGTCCTTCAAAAGGAAAAATTTTGCTGAGGTGGAAGAGAAAACAAACAAAAAATAGCAGAAGCACTAAAAGGCATCAAGATTGACAAGTTCAAAAACTGTTTTGAGCAGTGGAAAAAGCTTCTCAATAGATGTATTGCATCAAACACAGGGTACTTTGAAAGTTACTGAAGTTTAAACATGTAAGAATAAATACACAATTTTAATAAATAAATTCCAGCTTTTTATGGGTCCTCTCTTGTATACTATATATAATCATAATATCACAGGTCCCATTTCAGATTTTGTTTAAAAAATACTCCTGTTCCTAAAACAAGTTTAAAAACCATTGGATTTACTATTCTATGATCACTAATGATGCTTAGAAATGTGGTTGATTTTTGTATGTTGCTCTTGTTTCCTGCCACATTGCTGAACTTATGTATTATTTCTACAAGGTGTTTTAGAAATTCCTTAGACTCCCTCTATAATAAAAAAAATCTACAAATAAGGAGACTTATATGCCAACCTTTTTAATCAGTATATACATTATTTCCTTTTCTTGTCTTAATGTGATGGCTAGAACTTCCAGAATTTTGTTATTGTCCCACAGGTCCCTGAAAGTCTGTTAAGTTTATTTTTTCAGTCTAATTTCTCCTGTTGTTCACTTTAGATAAATTCTATTGATCTGTGGCCAATCTCACTGATTATATTCTTTGTCATCTCTAATTTTGAGGTGATCCAGAAAATTTATTTTAGGTATTGCATTATTAGTTTATAACTTCTATTTGGTTCTTTCTTGTATCTAATATTCTCTTGGTGAGATTTTGAATTTTTTCACTTATTTTAAGAATATTTGTAATGTATTATAGAGTATTTTTATTATGGTTGCTTTAAAATCCTCATTAGATAATCCTGATACCTGATTCATCTCAGTATTAGCATCTGTTACATTGTCTTCTCTCATTAATGCCATAATTTTCCTAGTTTATAACATAAGTAATTTTTATTGTATCCTGATCTTCTTGGATATTATATTAAAAGACTCTTAATCCTATTCCAATCTCTTAGAAGATATTTACCCTGTTTAGGTTTAATGTGCAATTCTAGCCTATTTTGGGGGGCCCTAGTTCCAATGACAATTTAGATTTTAGAATCATTGCAGTATTATTCTGTTAAGTTTTGTTTATGTGCATGCTACTTAAAAGCCACTTTGTAAATCTGGGAGATAATTCAGCTCTCAAATCTTCTCAAGAGTTTATTTTAGTCAGTTTGTGTTTGAATCAATTAGATGGTACCCTATTATATTTATATATTGATGTAAACAGATATATACAGTACATACATATATACATAAACACCTATGAATAAACATGCATGTATCTTGGATGAATATTAGATGAGTTAGGAAATCTGTAATCTAATCCCCACTTTTCCAGTTACTGTTTGAGCTTGAACAAATACTTTTATCTCTCTGAGCCCCAGTTTTCATTTCTGAAGAAGTAAAGGATTCAGTTAGATGCCTTGTAGGATTTGAATCCCAGGGCTACAGAATCAGAAAGTTCATAAATAAAGACTACATTGATTTGTAAGTTCTATGTGAGGTTTGGGTGAGCATGTGGAATAGAACCAAAAACATATATTTGTTGTTATTTATGAGCTGTGGGGGAGAAGATATATTATAGCCACTGTAAAATGATATTTTTATACTTTCCCAGATTGTATTGTCATCCCTATTTTATCTTTTTATTTTTATTTTTAATCTTTAGTTGCCTTCAGTAAGACTATAAAGCCAGCTCTTTATTGTCTGTTATGAGAAACAAAAATAGTAAATGCAAGTAAAACGGTCAGAAAATCCTCCAATTTTATAAAATCATTTGTATATGCTACCCTAACCTGAAATAACCAGAAATTGAAGTCTCAAAACAAAATGGCTAATGATTTTGATCTTCATCTACCTAAATATCTTGTCATTTCATTCAGGCATAACATTGTAAATGCAACACATAAGATATATTTAGATGACCATATATATGAGTGAACGTGAAAATTTAAACCATATTAATTACAAGTATTCTTCTTTCAACTACATATATGTATACATTAAGAGTGAAATGTAGTCAAAATGTTCGTTTTCATTATGAAATTATTCTTGCTTTATCAAACATAAAATAAATATATGAACACAGAGCACAAAACCAACATTCAAAAATTTTCACTGCATGTATGATTGTCTTGAGGATAAGGCAACTTTGTTCTTTTTGCTCAAGTTTCTTTGACTATTCAGGGTCTTTTGTGGTTTCATATACATTTCAAGATGTTTTTATTACTGTGAAGAATGTAATTGGTATTTTGACAGGGGTTGCATTCAGTCTGTAAGTTGCTGTTGATAGAATTGTCATTATTTCAATCTATGAGCATTAAATAGTTTTCTATTTTTTTCCTCTGTCCTCTTCAAATTCTTTCATCTGTGTTTTATGGTTTTCCTTGTATAGACCTTTTACTTCTTTGGCTAAATTGATTTCTAGGTATTTTATATTCTTTGTAACTACAGTAAGTGGAATTGTTTTCTTGATTTCTTTTTCACATTGTTTGTTGTTGGTATTTATAAATGTTACTGATTTTTGTATCCTGCAACTTTACTGAATTTGCTTATCTGTTCTAACAATTTTTTGGTAGAGTCTATGGATTTTTCTAAGTATAAGATCATGTGATCTATGAACAAGGCTAATTTGATGTTTTTCCTTCCAATTTGAATTCCCTTTATTTCTTCCTCTTAACTAATTTCTCTGGTCAGGACTTCCACTGTTGTGTTGAATAAAAGTGGTGAAAGTGGGTTCCCTTTTCTTGTTCCAGATCTTAGAGGAAAGGCTTCCAACTTTTCCCCATTCAGTACAATACTGGCTGTGGGTTTGTCATATATCTCCTTTATTATTTTGAGATATGTTCTTTCTATACTCAGTTTGTTAAAAAATTTCTTATCATAAAGGGATGTTGAATTTCATAAAATGCTTTTTCAGTAACTACTGAAGTAGTCATATAGTTTTTGTTCTTGGTTCTGTTCATGTGATATATCACCTTTATTGATTTGCATATGTTTAACCATCCTTGCATCCCTGGGATTAATCCCACTTGGTCATGGTGAATGATCTTTTAATATGTTTTTGGGTTTGGTTTGTTGAGGAATTTTTGCATCTATGTTCAAAACTTCCACTTGCAGGCAATATAAAGTAACAGAGATAATATTTACTCTTCTTCTTGAAACAAGTATAAAATCAAAGTATATTAAACAATAATTTCCAGATATGAAACAGTGATCACTGAGAGATGGGAAAGAAACAAAGTAACCCTGCAATCACTCTAGTTTACAACTTTGAGAAATTTCTAGGCTACAGAGCAAGAAGGAGAAGCCCAGGTAGAGCTCAGTAGTCTCCCTAAGTTGAGAAGATTCCAGATGTATGTAAAAATACTATTTGAATTTGTGTATTAGCAACACAATTTGGAAACTGGAAATTTAAAAATACCATGTTCAATACCATCAAAAGAATAAAACTACTAAGGATTAAACATGACAATATGTGCAAGACTTGTACACTAAAAATTGTAAAATATTGTTGGGATAAATTAGAAATACCTAAATAAATGAAGAAATATATCATGTTCAAATATTTCAATATATCAATTCACCCTCTAGTTGAACTACAGAGTAAACAAAATTTCAGTATTTTTTTGGAAAAAGTGTGAAGATAATTCTAAAATATACATGAAAATGCAGAAAATCTAGACTAGCCAAAACAGCTTTGAACATGAAATACAAATTTGGAGGATTTATGCTACCAGACTTCAAGGTTTACTAACCTTGGTAATCAAAACAAGATGATATTGGCATAAAGATTTACAGATAGGTCAATCGAACTGAAGTCCAAAAATTGACTCACACTTAAGGGCAATTGTTTTCAACAAAGGGACAAAAGCAATTAGATGGTGCTGAAGTAATTGGATTGCATATGCCAAAAATAAAAGAACCTCTGCCCTTCCTCATGTTACACAATATACAAACGATAGCTTGAATTAGATCATAGACCTAAATGTTCAAGCTAAAACTTCTAAAAGAAGATATAGGAATATATTGTAGTGACCTTGAGTTTGGCCAATATTTCTGACCCTAAACAGAAAAAGCATGAACATAAAAATTTTTTCAAATCAATATATTGGATTACATTAAACTTAAAAACATTACTCCTTGAAATATATTGTTACAAAAATGAAAAAGCAAGCCACAGCATGAAAGAAAGTCTATGCAAAATATATATTCAAACAATAACAAAGTGAAAACTTTCGAAAATCCACTCCTTCACATAAGTAACAAAAACACTAGTAAAATCAAAATCAACTTAGAAAACTGGAAACTAACTGAAGGCTTACAGCAACCTGAAGAGTGTTTATTCAATAAAAATTAGAAACATAGTAGAAAAATCAGCATTTTGCTTATTTGCTTGTTTTGAGTTGAAGTCTCACTCTGGTGCCCAGGCTGGCGTGTAGTGGAATGTTCAAGTCTACCATCCTCTTGTCCTGTTGGGCTCAGGCGATCCTTCCACTTCAGCCTTCCAAGTAGCTGGAACTACAGGCATGCTCCATTACTCCCAGATAATTTTTTTGATTTACTGTAGAGACAAGGTCTCACCAGGTTGCCCAGGCTGGTCTTGAACCCCTGGGCTCAGGTAAGTCTCTTGCCTCCGCCTCCCAAAGTGCTGGGATTACAGGCGTGAGCCAGTTTGTTGTGTTTTAACCTGACATAATCTCATTCTCATCTCCCTAGCTCTGTGGGGGTCATAAAAACTGGCAACCTCACAACCATTGTAGTTGTGGAAAAACAGAAGCCTTACAGCCAGTAGAGCAGAGAACAGAATTGGAGTGCCTCAAAAAATCCCATTCCCAGAGCATTGTCACTATTTGACCTGCATCCCAGTACCTTAGAAAAGGCCCATTTGCAAAGCATTTCCAAATAACCTATCTCTGAGTTCACTCCTCAGGAAAAGTTCTACCTGTGGGTATTTGTCAAAAACAGTAAGTGGAAAATCATTACACATCATAGATGCCCAAGTTTACAACACAACTGGAGCAAATAAGATCCTGGCAAAAAAAAAAAAAAAAAAAAAAAAAAACCTTAAAAGGAAGATAAAGGGAAAAATATGTCCCCAGAGGCATTTGAAAAATTTTGACAAGTTTTTGGGAATCTAGAAGGCTAAGCACAATGTTGTGAACATGCCAAGGAAATTCCTGCAAGAATCCCAGTCCTCTAGCTGACTGTAAAGACTTGAACAAGGAAGAAGTAAAAGCCAAGGTAAGGTTTAGTGTTGAACACATGCCACTATGTGTACACAAAGCCCTTCTGCATAGACTGGGAATCTTACCAGTTTCAGATATTTAAAGAAGTCTGTGACCAATTATGATCTGACCGATAAGCTGGCTAATCACAGACTTCAGGGTTGTGCCAAAGAATACATACAAACTATAGAATTAGTCCAGAAAAGTCACTAAACAAACAAATAGCAGCAAAAACAACTAACTCTGGGGAGGAAGGGGAAATCCTATTTCTAGAGTTGCCCCACTGTATTATTTTAAATGCAGTTTTCAACAAAAATTTTAAAATACAAAGAAAGAAGAAAATATGGTCTACACATAGGGGAAAGAAAGTACTCCATAGAAACTATCTCAGAAGAAGCCTGAATGTTGAATTTACTAGACAAAGACTTTAAATCAGCTATTGTAAAAATGCTCAAAGAACTAAAGGGATTAAAGGGCATGAAAAAGTATTCAAAGAATTTCTCACAGTATAAAGAATATCTATAAAGAGATAGGAATGTTTAAAAGCAATCAAATTAAAATTATAGAGCGGAAAAGTAAAATGACTGAAATAAAAATTTTACTAGAGGGGCTCAAAAGCAAATGTAAATTGACAGAAAAATCAGTGAACCTGAAAACAGACCAGTTGGGATTATATATTCTGAGAAACAGAAAGAAAAATATATGAGGTAAATAGAGATACACTTGCACTTTCAGCTCTGACATATTGTAATCAAACCAAACTTGGGTCTGCTTTCCCAGTGCAGTAAAACCAGATATCCACACAGAGGTTTGCAGTGGGAGAAAGGAAAGCATTTATTTGCTGAGCACTAAGCAAGGAGGATTGAGCAGCTAAACCTTGAGTCCCAACTTTCCTAATGACTTGCAGGTGAGAGTTTTTAAATATGGGGTAAAGTTCAGGATACAAAAGATACTGGCAAAATAATAAATCAATAAACGGAAGCTACACATTGGTTTAGGCCTAAAAGGGTGGAATATCTTGAAGTGGGGGCTTATAAGTCACAGGTAGATTCAAAGACCTTCTGATTTGCAATTGGTTAAGGAAGAGAAATTTTGCTTTAAAATTTGGGGTCATCAGAAAAAAAAAGTTAGCTTTGGCTCATGGGCGTGGCTTTTTCTAGGGTCCGCACAAAGAAATTTAGAAAAAAGCATGAGCTCAGTCCTCAGTTTCCCCTTATCTGAGGTCTACATGTCAGCAGATCCTCCTTTGGTGGGGTCTGAAAAACAACTCAGAGGCATATATTAAGTTGCCATCATTAGTTTCTATAGGAGAACTAAACAGCCTGTGATTCTAGCTTCCTTGGCTATTGTTTTAGGCTCCTATTACCTTCTTGCTTATCTAGTTGCTTATTTACTTCTCAGGGCTAACTAGATTCCTGGAATTTCCCTTGAAGAAACTCAAGATTTTTTTCAATCTCCATGCTTGTGGTGAAGGACTGCAGGCCTCTAAGAGGAGGTCCCTGCTCTACCTCGATATAAAGAGTTGGGACCAGGTGCAATGACTCACGCCCGTAATTCCCACACTTTGGGAGGCTGAGGTGAGCAGATTACTGAAGCCCAGGAGTTCAAGATGAGCCTGTGCAACCTAGTGAGATCTTGTCTCTAGAAAGAGTTGTAAGTGTCATTCCTACATTTACAACAAGAAAAAGTTGGATAATCTGAAAATCAATGACTTCTTGAATCCATCAGAGAAATGAAGTAATAGCCATCTTGAAATCTGGAGAAACAGTTGAATCCAGAGAGTCACAGCCAATATCTGCTTTCCTGGAGCAAAAGCCACTGTGACAATAAACTGGTAGTTTTAATGAATTACTGTAAATGATACTTAAATAACACTTGAATGGTACTTAAATTTTGATGAATTTTTGGAAGCTAAGTGTGGAACAAGCAAAGAGCAAGAAATTCAGTCTTGGTAAAGGGCACAATTTCGTGGGATTAACTGCCAGGAAACCTACCAGGTTCTCATTGGTGTAGATCCAAGAAAGATTGCCTCCTGGCTATGGCAGGGAGAAGGGAAGAGTAAAGACTGTGAAATAGATTCAGAATTTCCTCATAACAATGGTCTACTCTCCAGGGGGGAGAAATTTTATCAGAGCCTTATCTTATGTAGGTGAAAACATTCATTCCATTCCAGTCCCTCTAGCATTCCTGCCTTACTTAAGGAGGGGGCCCTATACCAATGGCGGGGGGGGGACTTATAAATATCAAATCCAAGAAACATGTCTATTATGACAACAAAAAAAGGCAAACATTGCAAAATATTTAAAGAGGTTTATTCTGAGCCAAATATAAGTGACCAAGGCCCACAGCACAGTTCTAAGAGGTCCTGAGAACAGATACCCAAGGTGGTTGAATTACAGTTTGGTTTTATACATTTTTAGGAAGACAGAAGTTACAGGCAAAATATAAATCAATACAGGTGAGGTTTGCATTGGTTGGGCCCAGAAAGGCAGGACCTCTTGAAGTGGGGGCTTACAGGTCATAGGTGGATGCAAAGATTTTCTGATTGGCAATTGGTAGAAAGAGTTAACCTATGTCTAAGGAATTTGAAATCAGTAAAGGAAATGCTTAAGATAAGGTAAGTTTGTAGAAGCCAAGGTTCTTGATATTTATTTATTTATTTATTTGAGTTGGAGTCTCACTCTGTCGCCCAGACTGGAGTGCAGTGGCTGGGAGTGCAGCCTCGACCTGCTGGACTCCAGCGATCCTTCTGCCTCAGCCTTCCAAGTAGCTGGAACTACAGGCGCGCACTACCACTCCCGGCTGATTTTTTGATTTATTGTAGAGATCAGGTCTCGCTTGCCCAGGCCGGTCTCGAACCCGCGGGCTCAGGCAATCCACTCACCTCAGCCTCCCAAAGGCGCAGGATTACAGGCTGAGCCACCGAGCCCGGCTGGTTCTTGATATTTAGATGAAGGCTCTAAGTAGCAGGCTTCAGAGAAAATAGGTGTTATATATCTTAAAAGGTGTTGACTACAGATGCAAATTTTCCCAAGAGATGGCTTTGCAGGATCACTTCAAAATATGCCAAAGAAACACATTTTGGGGTAAACTATTTGTATTTACTTTAGAGGCTGCTATCTGCCATTTGATGCTATACCAGAGTCAAGTTCGAATTTGTATCTTATTACCACAGAGTTGTTTTGTCAGTCTTATGATCTTTATTTTAATGTTAATGCTGGTCAGTTGTACCTAGAACTCCACAAGTGTGAGATATAACAAGATGTGTCCAACCTCCTTTTCCATCATGTCCTGGGATTTAGTTTTTCAGGTTTCCCTTGGCACAGAGGGGTTTATTATTTTGGTTCATAGTAAAAGACCGAGATTTACAAATAAGATCATATAATGCTTTCACTTCCCAACACTGCTACTACACTAATAATTTTCCAGCATAACAATGATGGGTTACAGTTAAAAGAGCTGCAACATGCAGAATCTTCTTAAGTGTAGAACTAAGGGAAGCACAAAGTCAAGAAAGGAAAATATAAGCAAAGATCCTAGAAGAACTTGAAGCCTCAGATACCTATGGATACACCCAATATAAAATACAAATTAACATAAATCCTCACATGGAAGGTCTGTTTAACTGAGTTCCACTTAACCATAAAACATGTCTGGCTTTCACCAAAATATTATAAGGCAATCCAAAAGTTAAGAAAAACACAGTCTAAGGAGACAAAACAAAAAACGGAACCAGATGTTGAAATAATCAGACAAAAAAATTTAAATAACCACAATGACTATATTAAAGGCGCTGATGTAAAAAGTAGAACACTTGCAAGAACAGCTGGATAAAGTAAGCAGAGAGATAGAAATTCTAAGAAGGAAGCAAAGATCAAAACTAATCAAATTATATACTTCGTGCAGTTCCTTGTATGCCAATTATACCTCAATAAAGCTGTTTAAAATATTTTCTGTGAGAAATACAAAATTATTTTGAAAAAGATTTTTCTGAAGAAAAGATTATTCTATTACTGGCATTATTTAGAAATGCTGGAGTATGGTGGTGATAAAAAAAAAAGAAAAGACTGTCATTTAGTCAGTTTTATTCTTGTTTTAAAATTCTGTACAGCCGGGTGCAGTGGCTCATGCCTTTAATCTCAGCACTTTGGAAGGCAGAGGTGAGAGGATTGCCTGAGCCCAGTGTGGTTCAAGACCAGCCTGGGCAACTTGGCAAGATCTTGTTTCTACAATAAAAGTTAAAAAGAAAGCAAAAAAACTAGCCAGGCACGGTTGTGCACGCCTGTGGTTCCAGCTACTTGGACCACTGAGGCAGAAGGATTGCCTGAGCCCAGCAGGTTGAGGCCGCAATGGCCATGATCATGCCACTGCACTCTAGCCTGGGCAACAGAGTGACACTCTGACTCAAAAAATTTTTTTTAATTACTAAGATTAATAAGATAAAATAAAATTCTCTACAGACAATGTTCCTTTTTTATTATCTGCTTATCAACTGCCTGCCCTTGGTAGATCAAATTTCTTACCAAGAAAATATTCTAATTAGTGCTGAGCTTGTGGCATCTATATTAGTTTCCTACTACTGCTATAACAAATTACTGAAATTTTTAAAACAAAACAAGTGCATTATCTTGCACTGCTAAAATTTGACGTCTGAATTAGGTTTACTGAACTAAAATCAAGATAGGAGCAGTGCAACATTCCTTCTGGAAGGTCTAGGGAATAATCCATTTCCTTGACTTTTTCAGTTTTCAAAAGACATCTGAAATACTGGGCTCCTGGTCCCTTCTTCCAGCTCCAAAACCAGCAGTGTAGCATCTTCAAATTTCTCCCTGACTCTGACCTTCTGCCTCCTCTTCCACATTAAAAGGACCCTTTTGATTACATTGGGCGTACCTGGAGCATTCAGATGATCTCCCATCTCCAAAACCAACTAATCGGCAATCTTAATTCCATCTAAAACCTTAACTTTTCTACTATGAACCAAACACACTCACAGGTTTTAGGGATCAAGAAACCAACATTATGGGGAGGGAATTATTTTGCCTACCACAGTCTGCAAATATAATTATTTTATTTTGGGAGTATCCTGTTAGCATTTTAGTAGGGTGAGATTTTTAGTCCTTCTGAAGTATTTTAGTTGCTTCCGTTGTAGGATGGGGTGTAACAAAAACCACCATGAGGTAAGCAACGAAAGAAAGAGAGAGAGAGAGAGAGAGAGAGAGAGAGAGAGAGAGAGAGAGAAACAGAGAGAGACAGAGACAGAGAGAGAGAAACAGAGAGAGACAGAGACAGAGAGACAGAGAAAGACACAGAGGAGATTCATCTCCCCAAGGTAGGGGAGGGGGCTGAAGTTTAGGAAAACATGGCCCAGCCAGAGCTTAACATGGTTGGACCAGGGCTTAACAAAAGAATGACCCGGAATGTTAATTCTTTGTCATATTTCCTCAAAATGTAACCTCCAAGTCTGTTGAGTCTATTTTTCATGTTTTATTTTAAAATAATGTTAGACCTATAAAATAGTTACAAATACAGCACAGAGAGTTCCCATTTGTCCCGTACACTTTTTACCCAGTTTTGCTAATGTTAGCATTTTACAAAACCATGGTTCAATGGTCAAAACTAAGAAACTAACTTTGGTATAATATTATTTACTAAACTGGAGATTCTATTCAGATTTCATCAGTTTCAATGAATGCCCTTTTTCTGTTCCAGGATCCAGTCCAGGATTGTACATTTCATTTACTTATTGTCTCCTTAGTTTCCTCCAATTAGTGAAAGGTCCTCATTCTTTTCTTGTCTTTTATAACCTTGAAACTAACTCTGTTAAATGTTTGTAGAATGTCCCTCGATTTGTTTTTGTCTGTTATATTTTCCTTGAGTAGACTGAGGTTATAGATTTGGGGGATGACTAACACATGGCATCACATGAGGATAACCATGATATCAAGAAGCCTTATGACTGGTGATGTAAAACTTAATCATTTCGTTAAGTTAGTGTCGCCCATGTTTCTCCATTCTGATGCTATTATTTTTTCCTTTCCTAAGGATTTTGGCATGAAGTCCAGACTGCACTCAAGGGTATGGACATCAAGAAACACCTCCAGAAGTGTGTCAAAAAAATGAGTGCACATATGTAAAAACCATCAAAACAATTTTAAAAGGAGATACTTTGAGTTTAGGCAAATATCTTGTTTCTTTTACACTTTTGCCAGCTAGTATTGCTTTTTATAGTGCATCTTGCCTGTCTCAATTATTACCGTGATTTTCTACTGGTG